>CATPAC010000030.1:0-33134 GCA_954871275.1 Leptopterna dolabrata | reverse complement strand
AACGTAGAAACCCGAATAGTTCCACGCAGAAACCAAATTTAGTTGGGTATGTGTGTGAATATGCGTGTGTGTGTGTGTGTAAGCATTTCTGCGATTAGCCATATCTCATGACCCAATGCTCCAAATTGGCTAAAATTGTGATCATGTGGGTTTTGGTTTCAAGGAAAACCACCTTGTAGCAGCCAAAGTTTTTATTTGTCGGCGACGTTTCAATCCCCAAGTTGTGGTACCCTAATCATGCCAATAATAAACAACAGGTTGAAATACATGGGGGAGAAGACCATAACAGACATACACTAAATAACTGTATAAATAATGGTAACAAAAGTCTTGGAAGGGGTATTACCTTATTGATAGAGTGGAATTTTACCCATTATATATTTACAATATTTATAATGACGTATTTACACAGTTTTGGTAGATGACGTGTAGATGAGCATTTTTGGTAGAATTGAGAAGATGGCAACATGATGATAACGGTGATAAGACCATGAATTGTGTGCATCCATGGGGTGAAAAGGTTGCTGTTGCTGTGGAGGAAGACGAACTATGGGGAAATTGGAAGTGAAAAATCAGCCGGGAATTAGTCCCTCAACCGCCAACTAAAATTGGGATGGTAGTTCGGGGATAGGCCCTAGTTGGTCCCATATGAATTTCATCGCGATCGGATCAGTAACAATACTACAAAATAGTACATGTTATGAACACGGAAAACTAATTCCACCCATTCATAGTACCTAGGCCATGCCATGTAATCCATGGATTACTCCAGACCAGTCGTTTCCAACCTTTTTTGGCCCATCGCCCGCTCTAGAGGTTGACTTGACACCTATCGCCCCCTTTTCTTGTTGCTTGAAAAAACCATAAGTCCGCGCTAGTGAGCATCGATATTACTGAAAATATAGGTAAATGCTTAATTTTAATTTGAAGTAAAACGTAAATAATAAAGCAATTCTATCCAGTTTCTCTTAGACAAAGAAAAAAGTGTACCTACCTTTTTTTCGAACAGTTTTTTTCCTTCAAAAGAACTGATATTTGAATGGAAATAATTAACTAAGATCATTAACGCACATTTCAAAAACAGGAGCACATTTTTTATTAATTTTTTCTTTTATTAGTTGGAATTTGGAAGAATTAAAAACGTTGCCAATTAAAATTTGAAAAAAATTGAAACAAATCCTCGTACATTATCATTGAAACAATCGTACAGCCTCATACCCCCCCCCCCCCCCGCCCACCGCTAGAATTGCCAAGCATTGACGACGGAGTGAAGAGAAGGAGACTAGAGAAGAACGTTTGAGAGGACGATCCAGATCTTGAATTTGTTTGTTTTTAACTCGTGATTCTTTGTCTTAACTCTAAAGTCTAAACGATTGGTTTGGTATAAGTTTTCAATTTTGATATTCACTGTTTTTTTTATTATTATTACTTTATTTTATTTTTTTAATTTATTACCCTCCACGAATTCATCGCACCCCTGGGCAGCCAAATCGCCCCCAGGTTGGGAACCACTGCTCTAGACCATATTATGTTTGAAAAAGTGATGACCGAAAGACGGTCTTATGTAAGTCTTGGAAGGCAAATGGGAAAATGACTCGAGGAAAAAGAAGAAGAGCCTCCTTTAAAAAAAAAAACCAGTCATGCAGCATGACTTAATGAGCGAATTTTCAAAGAAATATTCGAATTAATGGCTATGGTTTTGAATAAAGGAAAACTTCTTCCTCCTACTGTTAGTACCTAAATTGAATAATTTGAAATAGATTTTTTCTTTCGTCTTCCTTCTAATAATACGTGGGCCGGTACTTGTCTATCTATGAAGGTATCATAACAATTATATGTCAAATGGGAAATTCAAGGAGTTGTACTAATCGTTTGCCTCCCCCTTTTTTGCTTCGAACTCTCGTCTTCAATTAATACTTCTCACATTTTTCAATCTGACCACTCTAAGGGGGTGGGGGGGGGGGGGGGGGTAAGAGTTTAAAGATTATCCTAGTTTTGGGTAATTTTTGCGCACTTTAAATGCTCTAATTTAAGAACGGATTTAGATATTTATCTAAAATCCGATTTCACCATCGTGTTCAGCGTGCAAAAACCTTTAAAATGAGGGGTCACTTGTTAGAAAATAACATTTTGGGGATTTTTGGGTAATTTTTGCGCACTTTAAATGCTCTAATTTGAGAACGGATCAAGATATCTAAAATCCGATTCCACCATCGTGTTCAGCGTGCAAAAACCTTTAAAATGAGGGGTCACTTGTTGGAAAATAACATTTTGGGGATTTTTGGGTAATTTTTGCGCACTTTAAATGCGCCAAAACCCTCCTTAGAGTAGGCCAATTTCGCCCATCTTCGAACTTAGCCTTTCGATTGCCAAGATAGATTTTTTGTGCAAATTTGAGCTGTTTATCTCAATTCTATCGAGAGTTATCGTCTGGAGTGACACATATATATATATATATATATATATATACATATAAAAAAACCATAGTCATGCAGCATGGCTATAAGAGCGAATTTTCGAAGTTTTCGGCATCTTCCTCCTCCGCCTAAAATTTTCTGAAAATTAATTTTCGGCCGATGTTTTCCCAAATTGATACCATACAAAATTAAAACAGGAGTAGTTTTACGCAAATTAAAATTTGGGGTGGAAGGAGGTGGAGGGGGAAATCAAAAATGTTTTGAATACCAGAAGAGTAGGTATTGGATACGTAACAAATTTTTTGTTCCATTTTTTGCCGAGTAACACCTCGGTTTGTAGATTTTCCAACGCTGAACACGATGGTGAAGTCAGAATTGCGATATCCCATTCCGTTATCAGATTAGAGCAGACGAACCAGGAAGAACATCTCCAGAAATAACCACGTTCCTTCATCTTCAAAGTGCTCCAGTTTGAGAACGGAATGAGATATCGCAATTCTGATTTCACCATCGTGTTCAGCGCACAAAAACCTTTAAAATGAGGTGTCACTTGTCAGACTTTTTCATTTTGGGAATTTATGGGTAATTTTCCCCCCCTAAAACTCCCCAAAACTCCCCCTTAGAGTGACCCGATTCTGCCCATCTTCGAACTTAGCCTGTCGATTGCCAAGACAGATTTTTCGTGCAAATTTGAACTTTTTATCTCAATTCTTTCGAGAGTTATCGTCTGGAATGACACATACATATATAAATATATAAATATATTATATAAATATATAAATATATAAATATATAAATATATAAATATATAAATATATATATATATACATATAATTTTCGGTGTCTTTCGGCAGTGAATTCAGGATGGCCTGAAACGGATTTTGGTATAAAAATCTTTCGGAAATTCGAGTTTTAAAAATTTTGGACCGAGAACAATAGCTTCCTTTTCTTCGAAAATTCGCTAAAAGTGTTAAATTTCAGGAATCGTTTTAGAATGGTCTGAAACGGATTTCTATGAAGAAAATTTCCAAAAATTTATATTATTTAAATTTCGAAGCCATTGCAATAGCTTCATTTTCTTTGAAAATTCGCTAAAAGCGAGATTTTCGGAGAGTAATTACCAACTTCAATAGTAGAAAAACACTACTGCTTTCGGGGCGAAGGAATTGTGTCTGCGCGTCTCTCTTGTCATAACATGTGTGTTATGACCCCGAACAATTATTAATAGTTTGTGGTGTGGATAATGGTTTCTGGACAGAATTTGGAATTCGGTTTGTGGGATTAGTTGCTGGATTCAGTGGACGAGCTCCTGATATAATCAACATCGCCAACTCCACGTATGTATCCATATTACAACGGGTTAGCATAAAATTCGTGATTGTTACCATTATGCCAAGATACTTATAGTTTCGGCAGATTAAAAGCAATGATAGACGAGGCAAAATTGTTCACGTAGTATACCAATATAGCCTTTATCTAATACCTGCCAGGCACAATGTGCAATTTTGGTGTTGGGAAAAATATGTTATGTAACCATAACATTTTGATATTGCATTATTTATATTCTAACGATCCACTAGATGATGTACCATAACATTTTGATATTGCATTATTTATATTCTAACGATCCACTAGATGATGTACTATCCTAATAATTATCTCCCTTATCTACTATAGAAATTCTAGCAACATTGTGATTCTTTGAGTTGATCAATGAAATCTAATAAATATATACCTATTTAATTCAGAATATTTATAAACATAACAAGGGCATTTGAAATGTCAGGTACCACCTACTGAAACTCATTAGCTACGCCTATGCTTGTGACTTACGTATTTGTTTATTTATATCGAACCGGCTACCTACGTAATAAGTAGTTACATCTCAAAGGATCAATGTTGTTTTCACAAGCAGGTGACACAAAGAGATAAAAATCAATCAAATGAAACGTCTCGACAAATCAGTGCACACTAATAAATTACATCAGACGAAAATATATGGCAACGAATTACCACAGGCGTGAATAGCCAATGGCTATACTCATTTCACAGGTAATTTATTCCTGATCATACCCTAAATCATGCAAATTCATTTTGAGCTCTTCAGCTGTTACTGAAGTAGGCCGTAATCATACCGTAGTCATCAGAGTGGCCTTTCATCTTCAATTACCCCAAGTTAAGCAGATGCCCGTAACTTATTTATATAGAGTAGCCTTGCGGTGTAACTTGAAACCAATGGACGATTTATTATTTAATTTCACCTCAGCCAAGCAGAAACGTACAGATTTCATTAGCCGTCGTCATCGTTCCACTGTTGGACTTCAGTTGTTCCAAATACTAGAAACATAACAGCTCCGAAAACGTTCAGCAACGCCCCGATACACCACACATTCCACCAGTCTTCTGGATCCCGCTGTTGAAATATTGAAACAATTTCACGCATAAATGAACATATACCAACCAGATTTTACATATGCTCTTATGGTATTGTATACCGTGTAATATGTGCTCCTCAGAATGTCACCTTAAATATTGTGATTACCTACGATTTCAATCAAAATTATTTGAACACCTGCGGCCAAAACCCAAATAAATAAGGATGTTTTCAATTAAACCGGTGAGGGTTATTTCATAAGTGCTTCATATTGACATAACCGCCTACAATGGGAATCAAAGATGCATTAAAAATCGGAGTTTTTAGCACCTTACTTTACCCACTATACCTAACATAGCATAATTGACTTGTTTCGCAGTCTTTCGTGCATTAGAATGCGCATGTTTATCCTCTAACAGCCGATTTCAAGCAAAATACACTGCCAAGGTGATGGCACAGGAGCTTCCTCGTCACAATCAGAGTGACCCATTATAAAATAGAACAGAATCGGAAGCAAAATAACATAGCATTACATTACATAACATTACTACATTACCTTACATTACATTACATTACATTACATAACATTACATAACGTGAAATATACATATTACATAACATTACATTATATAACATTACATGAAATATACATATTACATAACATTACGTCCATAATACATTACGTCCATTATACATAATTGCGAAAGTTATGCGTGTTTGAAAAATTTCACGTTAGCGCATGCGCAGGGCGAACCGCTGGCTCTATCATGTTGAAATTTATATGGGACCTCAATGGGCCCTACCCGCTTAATCCCTGAGAATTACATTGAAATTGGGTGAAATCTTTGGTTACTACGGCTGTAACAAGGAAATTGAATCTATTTCACGCCAGCGCATGCGCAGAGCGCACCGAGGGTCCGATCATGCTGAAATTCATACTGGAACTCACTAGGCCTTGCCCAAACAACCCTTGAAAATTTGAGCGAAATTGAATCAAAATTGTGAAAGTTATGCGTGTTTGTTGAATTTAACGTTAGCGCATGCGCAGGGCGTACCGCTGGATCAATCATGTTGAAATTTGTATGAGACCTCAAGGGGCCTTATCCGCACCATCCCTCAAAATTTGAGCTGAATCAATTCAAAATCGTGGAAGTTATGGCTGTAACAAGGAAATGCGGACAGACAGACTCACAGACTCACAGACCGACAGACACGGAACCAAATTTGTTCAGTAGGCTTTGAAACGCAAAATGCAAGTGGAAATTTTGATTTCTGAAGACAAAAATTTTTTGGCTCACGAAATTGAACACAAGGCTTCCGCTGCTTCGCAGACTCGGAAGCAAAATGACGAACCATTGGAAATCTTGTGAAATGCAGAGGTTGGGAGTGAGCCGGTGGCTGAACGCGGCTTTGTCACTTCAGTCCGTCGGTTCGAACCCCAATGCCCCTCTCACAACCTATGGCGGCGAGGGAAATTATTAGCCTTGACCGAAATTATCCAAAAAAAATTCTGATCCTACAGAGAGGATCACATCCGCGACGCCTGTGTGGCAGTTGGACGTAAAGCCAAGCCTAATGAAAATGAACTTTTTCACTATGTCCGTTGCGATTTTTCACAGCGAAATTCAGTTGAAAAACAGTGATATATATAAAATGACAGAAACTGGAGTTCAGGAACAAAATACGTTCAATAATAATACAGTTTTTAAAATACCTAAAAATAGAAGGTCTTCCTAGTAGCAAATTTAATGTTCTTTCCGAAGGTGGTATCATTTTTGTAATTAGATGTTTTATATGGCAAAATATCCCTTATATTAATTCGTCAAAAGAAGTCATGGCGGAAGCAAAAATCTTGGAAACAGTTGTGGAATCGCATCCTGAAGTGTTTTGCCATTTGATTCCTGGACACACAGTAACCAAGGTAAGTAGTCAGATGAAGTTGTACAAGGAATGTAAGGAGGAAGTAGGCAATACTTGGGTGTGGGATTGGATTCATTCAGAGAAATGAATCGAGTGAATTGAATTACCTCATTTTTAATTATGACTCCCGCCAAAATTGGACCAGTGAACGCTATCAGGTTACTGAAGAACATCATGAGAGATGCAATCACCCCACTATGTGACGGAGCCAACTCGAGGCTGTTGGTCATGTGACCTGGCATTTTCGCGAGGTCCAAAATGCAGTAGATGAGAATCATCGAAATGACAAGGGGCGCGTCATCTTTCGCCAGGTAGAGTAAGAACAGAGGGATCGCACTTCCGCATAATCCTGCAAAAAATGAACCATTGTTTGTAACATAACTCTTCTTAGTCTTTGCCTTTGCTGTTTTCCCATATTTATATCGACCAGCCGCTCTGCAAACGACATGAATTCCCCAAAAGAAATCCGTCTGTGATCTCAGGAGTGCTTAGATTTTGAACAATGCCTACCCTATCTATTATTAGGTACCTACTTGATTCTGATGATTTTTTTGAGCTACATCAAATTTTAGTTGGTACTAGGTAGATGATTTCCTAGAAATAGTGCGGAATAGTGTGTTTCGAGTTTCAAAATTGATTGCAGTCCATAAGAGATAATCACGGGAAGGGACACCACTTGTTCAATAGCTTGACGTAAGTTTTTCTTCGTTCAGTTTGCAAGGATGCAGAGAATTTGGCAAATACTAAGCTTCGGAGGAAATAAAATCTCGTGGTTATTTAAGGAGGTAAAATTTAGGGATAAATAATTTACTTCTGGGTGTGTGCATGGATACGTAAGTAGACTGTAAGCTTACTAACGCTCGCATCTCGAAACAGATTAAAAAATCCCGCCATCAAGCCATTTAAATAAGTGTACAGTGGGGAACTTAGACTTGCTGTTTGCATAGCCTGGATGCTTTTTTCGCTTGCATCTCAAACGAAAATAATCCCCTCTGTATCTGCATGATATCAGAAACATGCAGTCTAAATATACAATGAGACAATGAAGAAAATTGTTGAAAAAATAAATAATAAAATAAATCAGCCTTGGTTCAGGGATTCAAACTAAACAACTCCAGTGTCTAAGTCGGGGTATGTAGATGCAGCACTGAGCCATCGTGGGCTCCTGCGAATTACTATACGCCATAGGCATTTTTAACTGTAAACCGCTCTATGATTTGCAACAAAGATCCGCAGATACTCACCAATCGTATTCCAAAGCTTCCGTGAGACGTTGGTACTAATGCGTTTTGCAAGCTTGTCCGCAAGGTAAGCGATCCCAATACTAATGATAATCACAGCTATATCAAGTCCTGCGTTGATATATCCGATCTGTCAAATGAGCATTAATTTTATTTCAACAAACACAAAAATACTAATATCACAACATTACACCGTATTATTATATTGTACAGTTCAGTAAAAATTCTGATGGCCCAAAATGTAAATCGTCAAAATCACATGTCAAGACCAATAATTAGCTGCCTTCAAGAAATGTTTAGGCTAGTACCTAGTGAGGGTTAAAAATGGGCAATTATTGTGTATGAGAAAATCCAATTTAGTTTGTCTTTGTTTTGCTATTTGGAATAAAATAACACGGTTCAAACGAAGAAAAAAAATATTATATCGTTCTGGAGTGGAGAAGACTAGGACTAAAATCTCAGCCGTTTTAATAAAAGGCGGCATTCCGAAGGCTCTGGAGAAACCATTTTCCACGTCACAAGAAGAGAACTGAACCGCAAGAGAGAGCGCTGTGATCGCGATGAAATTTAAAAAATGTGAAAACACGAAATGTGAACTAAAACGCGTGGTGGTTTCAGATGATGGAGGATGGCCGGCGGACGCGGAAATGCAAACGTACCTTGCATCTACGTACCTTGTATCTACCTACCTTGTATCCTTCTACGTACTTCGAAACGGAAACCATAAAATTTTGTGGGGGGGGGGGGGGGACAAATTTTGTTTTCCTGCCCAATTCCAACGGTTCATTATTGAAAATAATAAACCAAAATTGTTCTAATTCATAATGTGCCGATCCCTGGCGCCCTTGTGACACCAAAATCCTAACGTCAGAAATACTTGGGCACCGAGCAATTCACTTTCCGCTCATAACCGCTCTCATTTGAAACCCGTTCATCTGTAGCTAAATTTACTGTAGTAATTATAAGGTAAAACTGTGCATAATTATTAGCTATCATTATATTATTCACTGAGTTTCTACCTTATCCACGGAGAGATTTAAAACTTTATTGAAAAATGTTGGGAGTAAACTCAACATTGTGATAGTAGACCAGTGTTCACAGGCATGGGCTATCAGTAAGGCCCAGACCGGAGCTGATGTCAGCATTTTCATCCATCTTATTTTTCCCTGTAACAACGAAGCGTGGCTAATAAATACAAAATTTACACATATAGCGTAATATTTTTTTAATTTCCACGTAAACATAAATAGGTACCTACAAGGTTATAACTTAGGAAAACGTATGGGTATTTTGGGTTCATCAGTACCTACTGTATCACTCTCAACAACTGAAACAATCAGCGGGCGGGTTCGTGTGTTATTTGCATAATTTTTTCCCGCCACAAGCATTTTGGTTAGGCTCATGCAGGTTTACCAGCCTAGGTTCCAGCATCAGCCTACTCGTGCAGCCTATGATGCTAACTCAAAACGTATTTGGAGCAGAATCATGACAGTACTTCCGGATAGCTCTCAAGTTTTAGGATCATTACCCACCTTACGTTTCGTAGTTTTATTAGTCTCTAAGAAATCCTTTTCAATGGGCGAAATGGTACGATGCTTATCGGGCGATTCGACTCCCCAAAACCAACATGCGATTCCCCATAAGATGCTATAACCACCTGAAACATCGATAGAGATCGTTAAGAAAATTATAGTTGTAGATTGCAACAGTGCTCGTACTACGTACGTATTAAAACTTTTTTTCGGTGACAATATAGTATGCTGTCTGGCAATATCGCACGGTCTATGTTTGACCGGTGCTTGATTGTTGTCCTCACATTATTATTATTATTATTATTACCAAATGACTCTCGTCACTTTTAAGATTAATAATAATTGTTGTTTTTTTATTGTAACAAAGAAAAGTTTTATTTATTTTTATTATATAATCCGGAGTGCTTATTGTTTTGAGTGTTGTTGTATGTTGATTCGACTTTATTGAATGAATATGGGACTCCTCTCCCTAACACGGGCCTTGGCCCACATAGGGGAATAGTTTTCCTTTGTGCGTTTCATGGTAATATAATTATTGTTTTTTAATGGAAATAAACTTAAACAAAAAATAACTGAGCAGGAATGCTCCTCAGGGTCTGTTATTCATTCAGATGAGTGGGCAGCTTACCGAGGCTTAGCCGAAAAAAGATTTTGTGCATCAGACCGTGTGCCACCAGACGAACTATGTTGATTCGTCAGTAGTTAATAGAAAGACCCTGGCTTGATGCGAAAATACAAATTTTGAAGAAAGTGAGGGGAGTACACCGAGAGAAAAATGTGGCGCACCATGCCCGCTAGGAACACTCAGAATTGATTTCCCGATAGGGAACCTAGCGGGTGTGCCTAATCCCAAGCGGGTAGGGTGAAAATCGTATCGGGTGATGTTAAAAATCTATCGGGAAGACGTAACTCCAATCGGGTACGACATAAATTTCTATCGGGCTGCCATAAAAATCTATCGGGCTGTTAGATTAGCCCCTCCTATCGGGTATGGTTCGGATATTTTTGTATCGGGCATTCGTAAAAACAAGCGGGTTTTGGTAATTCCTAACGGGTATTCGTCAAAATCGTATCGGGTGGCGACTTAACCCTAACGGGCTTTTATAAATGGGAACTACACCCGTTAAGAAATCAATCGGGTCTGTTGGTTGTCTATCGGGTTTCATAACAAATTCCTATCGGGTCCATGAAACCCAAGCGAGCATGCAAATATTCCAAAAAATACCCGTTAGCGCACTATCGGGTCATCTGAACATTTACGTCTCCCGTTTGATGATCTATCGGGTTTTTTTTCAAAATTCCTAGCGGGTGTATGAAAAACGATCTAGCTAGCAAATGTTGAAAAAAATACCCGTTAGCACACTATCGGGTCATCTGAGCATTTACGTCTCCCGTTTGATAACCTATCGGGTTTATGCAAAATTCCTATCGGGTGTATGAAAAACGATCTAGCTAGCAAATGTTGAAAAAAAATACCTGTTAGCACACTATCCGGTCATCTGAGCATTTACGTCTCCCGTTTGATAACCTATCGGGTTTTATGCAAACCTCCTATCGGGTGTACGAAAAACAATCGAGCATGGAAATGTTCAAAAAAATACCTGTTAGCTGACTGTCGGGTCATCTGAGCATTAAGATCTCCCGATTGATAATCTATCGGGTTTATACAAAATTCCTATCGGGTAGAAATAAAATTAATCGAGCTGGGAAATATGCATAAAATACCCGTTAGCGCCTATCGGGTGAAATAATTGTCAAGAGCTCCCCCTTAATAATCTATCGGGTTACATCACACATCGCTATCGGGCCTATGAAAGCCAATCGAGCAGGGAAATAGTGAACAAAAATACCCGTTAGTCTTCCTATCGGGTGATGTTTGTTGCTAACAACACCCGATTGAAGATCTACCATTTCCATTGAGTGATCCCTATCGGGTAGAGAAAAATCGATCGAGCTGAGAAATATTCATAAAATACCCGTTAGCCACCAATCGGGTGATATAATTGTTAACAGCTCCCGCTTAATAATCAACCGGGTTGCATCGACCAACATCTATCGGGTTGAACAATGCAATCGAGCAGGGAAATGCCGAACAAAATACCCGTTAGTAGCTCTATCGGGTGGATGTAATTGATAACAACACCCGAGTGAACATCTATCGGGTTGCACAGACGAGTCTCTATCGGGTTTTGGAAAATCAATGGAGCAGGAAAATATTGAAAAAATACCCGTTGGCTGCCTATCGGGTGATATAATTGTTAACAGCTCCCGCTTAGTAATCAATCGGGTTGTCCAATGATTCCCTATCGAGTAGGCAACATTTCTATCGGGTGTCAATTAGGTCCCGCCACAATTTGAACTTGGTCGAAGGGGCATTGGCTCCGGAGATGGATTCACAAATTTTTTCCCAGGTTCCGAGTGAGCGTTGAAGGGTTTTACAATTTGAACTTGGTCAAAGGGGCATTGGCTCTGGAGACGGATTCACAAATATTTTCCCAGGTTCCGAGTGACCGTTGAAAGGTTTTATGTGAGGATTTAGATGCGTACAATTCTCACACAAAAGCCTGCAACGGTGAATGAAGAGTTGGGAAAATATTTGTGGTTTAATGATAGCTCAGGTAGCCCGAATCCCTGTGAGGAGGTATAGGAAGCGAAGCCTGCAGTCACCATTTCTAAAGGATAACTGTTTTTGGGGAGTGGTGAGAATTTGAGAATAACAACTCTTTCCCTTCACCTCCCGTAAATATGGACGTTTGGAGGACATGTACTTGTTACCATGGGAGAGTTCACGCGAAGAAATATGGTAAAGTTGAGGGAATTGTGAAGGACATGATACTGGACCTGAAAATTAAAAACGCTGCAAAGTCCTTGTCACGCATGGGTTTATTATTATTCTATATGCAGAAATGGTGGCTGTTCATTTATTGTTGCTTTCATGTAAAATAATTATTGAAATAGTTATTTCCGGTGGTTCCCACAAATTTTGGCCCCCAAAACTTGAATTAGGTATACCTACGCTTTTTTTTCTTTTTTATTTCAAATTATCTTTGATCATTGCCCAACCCACCCGCCCATTTACCCGCAGGGTGGCTGTCCACAAGCATAATCCAATTGACATGTTGTCGTCCTTCACCAGTTTTCGAGTTTTATATATATTATCAACAGATTTATGCTGAGCACCCCCACCTGAGAGAATTATGACTCCGTATTTTTTTTTTGTACTGATGAGTCCTCAGTATAGTCGAGAGTCAGTTAGACTTGGTTTTCATTGAATTTTTACCTCCCCTCCCAACGAGTATTTCTCTCTGGTGCGGGGGGGTGCTCGACCTCGTTGAAATACCCGTTAGTAGCTCTATCGGGTGGATGTAATAGATAACAACACCCGATTGAACATCTATCCGGTTGCACATACGAGTCCCTATCGGGTTTTGGAAAACCAATCGAGCAGGAAAATATTCAAAAAATACCCGTTGGCTGCCTATCGGGTGATATAATTGTTAACAGCTCCCGCTTAGTAATCAATCGGGTTGTCCAATGATTCCCTATCGAGTAGGCAACAAGTCTATCGGGTATTAATTAGTTCCAGCCACAATTTGAACTTGGTCGAAGGGGCATTGGCTCTGAAGACGGATTCACAAATATTTTCCGAGGTTCCGAGTGAGCGTTGAAGGGTTTTACATTTTGAACTTGGTCAAAGGGGCATTGGCTCTGGAGACGGTTTCACAAATATTTTCCCAGGTTCCGAGTGACCATTGAAAGGTTTTATGTGAGGATTTAGATGCGTACAATTCTCACACAAAAGCCTGCAACGGTGAATGAAGAGTTGGAAAAATATTTGTGGTTTAATGATAGCTCAGGTAGCCCGAATCCCTGTGAGGAGGTATAGGAAGCGAAGCCTGCAGTCACCATTTCTAAAGGATAACTGTTTTTGGGGAGTGGTGAGAATACGAGAATAACAACTGTTTCCCTTCACCTCCCGTAAATAAGGACGTTTGGAGGACATGTACTTGTTACCATGGGAGGGTTCACGCGAAGAAATATGGTAAAGTTGAGGGAATTGTGAAGGACAGATACTGGACGTGAAAATTAAAAACGGAAACAACAAAATGAATATGTAATGGATGTTGCCTCTCATTAGGCGAATTTTAGGATATATTTTCCGAAAAATTTTCCAGGATTAAATGATGTCTATCGGGTTGTAATGAGAAATCGCTATCGGGCCCATGAAAGCCAATCGAGCAGGGAGATATTCAAAAGATATCCGTTAGCATCGTAACGGTTCATCTCATAGCTCCCGATACATAATCAACCGGGTTGCATCGACCAACGTCTATCGGGTTGAACAATGCAATCGAGCAGGGAAATGCCGAACAAAATACCCGTTAGTAGCTCTATCGGGTGGATGTAATTGATAACAACACCCGATTGAACATCTATCGGGTTGAACAGACGAGTCCCTATCGGGTTTTGGAAAACCAATCGAGCAGGAAAAAATTCAAAAAAATCCCCGTTGGCTGCCTATCGGGTGATATAATTGTTAACAGCTCCCGCTTAGTAAACAATCGGGTTGTCCAATGATTCCCTATCGAGTAGGCAACATTTCTATCGGGTATTAATTAGTTCCCGCCACAATTTGAACTTGGTCGAAGGGGCATTGGCTCTGAAGACGGATTCACAAATATTTTCCCAGTTTCCGAGTGACCGTTGAAGGGTTTCATGTGAGGATTTTTAATGATATGTTTAATAGGTAATATGTCGTAACGTATAAGTGATCAGGAATTTGAGTAACAGCAAGGAATTTGAATTTGAAGCGCATACTTTTCAATGCAAGTAAATTAGGTGTATATAAGTATACCACATAAAAACGTATTGTACACGCATGTATAAAACACGTTTGTAGGACATCCGATTGTTACCATGCAAAGGATATGGAGAAATACTGAACTTGGCAGAATCGTCATGGTTCGGATTCAGCAGAAATAACTGAAAATTGGGAACAACAATTAAACAGTATTTTGGAAAACGGTTGTTGAGCGCATGATGACCTATAATAATAATAATATATTCGTGGGCGAGAAGTAATTTGGCATGAGCCAAATTGAGTAGTTTGGCGGGTCATTTTCACCCGAGCTATACTCATTGTGTGACCATCTCTGTGAATGAAGTGTAATATAATATTATATTGTATTGCATACAGTTTTGATAAAAACGACAGCATTTACAAAGTGATGTGCGTCGCTTTTGCAACTTTTCATGTGTCATTCAATGCCGGAAGGAATCTGAGGGCAGTAAGTACCTATACGTCATTTATTTCTAAGTCCATTACATGTTGTAAGTTGTTATGTTGAGCATGTACATGCTTAAATTATCAATTAAATTGAATTATCAATGGAAAGAGTCGTTAATGACTCGGGGTATTTGCGATGGGGATTTTTTAATGTTTTTTCCCAGTAGGCACAGGTACCTATATACTAATGGTAGGCACGTAGGAGTTTCTGGCAGAAATGTTAGAAAAACCGTACACTTGTTAGCAAGTGAGTGAAAACCCGATACGAATTGAAAAAAAAAAAAACCACAGTCATGCAGCGTGGCTATAAGAGCGAATTTTCGAAGAAATAAGTGATTTTATGTAAAATGTGATGTTTGGGATATCCCATTCAAATATGGGCAATCTTAAACTTATTGGGTAATTATAGGTATTCCAGTATGACGCTATTCGGTTAATTCGGTATGCATGAAATATGGGCATACGTTACAAATTTTTTGTTCCATTTTTTGCCGAGTAACACCTCGTTTTATAGATTTTCCAACCCTGAACACGATGGTAAAGTCAGAATTGCGATATCCCATTCCGTTATCAGATTAGAGCAAACGAACCAGGAAGAACATCTCAAGAAATAACCACGTTCCTTCATCTTCAAAGTGCTCCAGTTTGAGAAAGGAATGAGATATCGCAATTATGATTTCACCATCGTGTTCAGCTTACAAAAACCTTTAAAATGAGGTGTCACTTGTCAGACTGCTTCATTTTGGGAATTTATGGGTAATTTTTCTCCCCTAAAACTCCCCAAAATTCCCCCTTAGAGTGACCCGATTCTGCCCATCTACGAACTTAGCCTGTCGATTGCCAAGACAGATTTTTCGTGCAAATTTGAACTTTTTATCTCAATTCTTTCGAGAGTTATCGTCTGGAATGACACATACATATATATATTAACCCAGTGAGTCTTTAACCAAGAACATGTCTTTCGGCAGTGAATTCAGGATGGTCTGAAACGGATTTTGGTATACAAATCTTTCGGAAATTCGAGTTTTAAACATTTTGGACCGAGAACAATAGCTTCCTTTTCTTCGAAAATTCCCTAAAACCCGTTACGAGTTTCAAACTACCCGTTAGGAAGTTGTGAAAAACCCGATAGGCGTAACAGAAACTCGATGGGAATCGGAAAACCGTTTGAAATCGGGAAACCCGACACGATTGAAAGAAAAACCCGATTGGGAGGTAAAAAGACGTTACGACATTCGTAAACCCGATAGGAGTTGAAAAAGACGTTACGGCATTCGGGAACCCGATGGGAGACAGAAAACACCCGATAGGAATCTGAATTTGGATACCCGATGGAAATCTCAACACCCGATAGGGGATTTGAAAAAGTCGCTAGAAACATTCAGACACCCGATAGAAGGTAAAAAACACCCGATAGGAGCCAACGCCTGCCCGCTTGGAGCAGGGAAACCCGTTACCAGGTGGGTCATGGTGGGGAGACCTCTATATAACCCCAACGTCCCCTTATGGCGACAACCACTTCTCCCCGATCAGTCGCGTCCTCACGTTCACGTGTTCTACTTACTTCCCTGTGCTTATTCTTTATTCAGTCTGTGTGTTGCGGTCGTGTTTCAAATCAGTTGTGTTTCAAATCAGCTGTGTTTCAAATTAGTTGTGTTTCTAGTTTGTTGTGCTTCAATTATTAACGTTCACCCGTCACCAAACAACATTCGGTCCCTGGTACGTTGTACTACGCAATTCGTTTTAATTGCAATGGCGGACCAACGCTTGACTGATGTTCTACAGTCTTGGAAATTGGATGCAAGAATCGTTACTGCATTTGAAGGTTAGCAAAAATTTGTTTTACTATTTTTCTATAATATTCCGATTTCATGATAATCACATATACCCTATAACTTCCAAATCCAAACTGACATTTCAGTTTGAATTTCATTTTGTGTTGTTGAGCATTACTTATCATTTCCTTTTGCCAACGTATTTACCAATGCTAATTTTTGTTGTATAATATTCCGATTTCAAGATGTACACGTAGCTATGACTTACGCACCCAAACTGACAAATTGTATTTGAATTTTTTTTTCTTGAGTATATTTCCTTTTGCCAACGTATTTACCAAATGAAAGTTTTTGTAGTATAACAGTCTGCTTTCAATATAATTAATCACATCACTTCCAAATCCAAACTGACATTTCAGTTTGAATTTCATTTTGTGTTGTTGAGCATTACTTATCATTTCCTTTTGCCAACGTATTTACCAATGCTAATTTTTGTTGTATAATATTCCGATTTCAAGATGTACACGTAGCTATGACTTACGCACCCAAACTGACAAATTGAATTTGAATTTTTTTTTCTTGAGTATATTTCCTTTTGCCAACGTATTTACCAAATGAAAGTTTTTGTAGTATAACAGTCTGCTTTCAATATAATTAATCACATCACTTCCAAATCCAAACTGACATTTCAGTTTGAATTTCATTTTGTGTTGTTGAGCATTACTTATCATTTCCTTTTGCCAACGTATTTACCAATGCTAATTTTTGTTGTATAATATTCCGATTTCAAGATGTACACGTAGCTATGACTTACGCACCCAAACTGACAATTTGAATTTGAATTTTTTTTCTTGAGTATATTTCCTTTTGCCAACGTATTTACCAAATGAAAGTTTTTGTAGTATAACAGTCTGCTTTCAGTATAATTAATCACATCACTTCCAAATCCAAACTGACATTTCAATTTGAATTTCATTTTGTGTTGTTGAGCATTACTTATCATTTCCTTTTGCCAACGTATTTACCAATGCTAATTTTTGTTGTATAATATTCCGATTTCAAGATGTACACGTAGCTATGACTTACGCACCCAAACTGACAATTTGAATTTGAATTTTTTTTCTTGAGTATATTTCCTTTTGCCAACGTATTTACCAAATGAAAGTTTTTGTAGTATAACAGTCTGCTTTCAGTATAATTAATCACATCACTTCCAAATCCAAACTGACATTTCAATTTGAATTTCATTTTGTGTTGTTGAGCATTACTTATCATTTCCTTTTGCCAACGTATTTACCAATGCTAATTTTTGTTGTATAATATTCCGATTTCAAGATGTACACGTAGCTATGACTTACGCACCCAAACTGACAATTTGAATTTGAATTTTTTTTCTTGAGTATATTTCCTTTTGCCAACGTATTTACCAAATGAAAGTTTTTGTAGTATAACAGTCTGCTTTCAGTATAATTAATCACATCACTTCCAAATCCAAACTGACATTTCAATTTGAATTTCATTTTGTGTTGTTGAGCATTACTTATCATTTCCTTTTGCCAACGTATTTACCAATGCTAATTTTTGTTGTATAAAATTCCGATTTCAAGATGTACACGTAGCTATGACTTACGCACCCAAACTGACAAATTGAATTTGAATTTTTTTTTCTTGAGTATATTTCCTTTTGCCAACGTATTTACCAAATGAAAGTTTTTGTAGTATAACAGTCTGCTTTCAATATAATTAATCACATCACTTCCAAATCCAAACTGACATTTCAGTTTGAATTTCATTTTGTGTTGTTGAGCATTACTTATCATTTCCTTTTGCCAACGTATTTACCAATGCTAATTTTTGTTGTATAATATTCCGATTTCAAGATGTACACGTAGCTATGACTTACGCACCCAAACTGACAATTTGAATTTGAATTTTTTTTCTTGAGTATATTTCCTTTTGCCAACGTATTTACCAAATGAAAGTTTTTGTAGTATAACAGTCTGCTTTCAGTATAATTAATCACATCACTTCCAAATCCAAACTGACATTTCAATTTGAATTTCATTTTGTGTTGTTGAGCATTACTTATCATTTCCTTTTGCCAACGTATTTACCAATGCTAATTTTTGTTGTATAATATTCCGATTTCAAGATGTACACGTAGCTATGACTTACGCACCCAAACTGACAATTTGAATTTGAATTTTTTTTCTTGAGTATATTTCCTTTTGCCAACGTATTTACCAAATGAAAGTTTTTGTAGTATAACAGTCTGCTTTCAGTATAATTAATCACATCACTTCCAAATCCAAACTGACATTTCAATTTGAATTTCATTTTGTGTTGTTGAGCATTACTTATCATTTCCTTTTGCCAACGTATTTACCAATGCTAATTTTTGTTGTATAATATTCCGATTTCAAGATGTACACGTAGCTATGACTTACGCACCCAAACTGACAATTTGAATTTGAATTTTTTTTCTTGAGTATATTTCCTTTTGCCAACGTATTTACCAAATGAAAGTTTTTGTAGTATAACAGTCTGCTTTCAGTATAATTAATCACATCACTTCCAAATCCAAACTGACATTTCAATTTGAATTTCATTTTGTGTTGTTGAGCATTACTTATCATTTCCTTTTGCCAACGTATTTACCAATGCTAATTTTTGTTGTATAAAATTCCGATTTCAAGATGTACACGTAGCTATGACTTACGCAGCCAAAGTGACAAATTGAATTTGAATTTTTTTTTCTTGAGTATATTTCCTTTTGCCAACGTATTCACCAAATGAAAGTTTTTGTAGTATAACAGTCTGCTTTCAATATAATTAATCACATCACTTCCAAATCCAAACTGACATTTCAATTTGAATTTCATTTTGTGTTGTTGAGCATTACTTATCATTTCCTTTTGCCAACGTATTTACCAATGCTAATTTTTGTTGTATAAAATTCCGATTTCAAGATGTACACGTAGCTATGACTTACGCAGCCAAACTGACAATTTGAATTTGAATTTTTTTTCTTGAGTATATTTCCTTTTGCCAACGTATTTACCAAATGAAAGTTTTTGTAGTATAACAGTCTGCTTTCAATATAATTAATCACATCACTTCCAAATCCAAACTGACATTTCAATTTGAATTTCATTTTGTGTTGTTGAGCATTACTTATCATTTCCTTTTGCCAACGTATTTACCAATGCTAATTTTTGTTGTATAATATTCCGATTTCATGATGATCTTGGTTTGAGTTGCATTGTTACGGTATCGGGAAATTGCTAAGTGTGTTAGTGCCCGTTAGTAATTCAATCGGGTATTATTAGACGTGAAATACTTGCACCAACTTGTTTCCGTTGTCCCTTCTATACATAACGGGTGTTTGAGGGTATGGGTACCCGTTAGTAATCCAATCGGGTATTGTTGTACTTTAAAATATTTTCAACAAACTGTTTTGCCTTGCCGCTTGTAGTTGTATCGGGTGTTCACTTCGTTCCAAACGGGTTCATCCGGACTTTGCCAAATATTCGTAAACATTCGTAACGGGTGTTTGTGGTTGTGAGTACCCGTTAGTAATCCAATCGGGTATTGTTGTACTTTAAAATATTTTCAACAAACTGTTTTGCCTTGCCGCTTGTAGTTGTATCGGGTGTTCACTTCGTTCCAAACGGGTTCATCCGGACTTTGCTAAATATTCGTAAACATTCGTAACGGGTGTTTGTGGTTGTGAGTACCCGTTAGTAATCCAATCGGGTATTGTTGTACTTTAAAATATTTTCAACAAACTGTTTTGCCTTGCCGCTTGTAGTTGTATCGGGTGTTCACTTCGTTCCAAACGGGTTCATCCGGACTTTGCCAAATATTCGTAAACATTCGTAACGGGTGTTTGTGGTTGTGAGTACCCGTTAGTAATCCAATCGGGTATTGTTGTACTTTAAAATATTTTCAACAAACTGTTTTGCCTTGCCGCTTGTAGTTGTATCGGGTGTTCACTTCGTTCCAAACGGGTTCATCCGGACTTTGCTAAATATTCGTAAACATTCGTAACGGGTGTTTGTGGTTGTGAGTACCCGTTAGTAATCCAATCGGGTATTGTTGTACTTTAAAATATTTTCAACAAACTGTTTTGCCTTGCCGCTTGTAGTTGTATCGGGTGTTCACTTCGTTCCAAACGGGTTCATCCGGACTTTGCCAAATATTCGTAAACATTCGTAACGGGTGTTTGTGGTTGTGAGTACCCGTTAGTAATCCAATCGGGTATTGTTGTACTTTAAAATATTTTCAACAAACTGTTTTGCCTTGCCGCTTGTAGTTGTATCGGGTGTTCACTTCGTTCCAAACGGGTTCATCCGGACTTTGCCAAATATTCGTAAACATTCGTAACGGGTGTTTGTGGTTGTGAGTACCCGTGAGTAATCCAATCGGGTATTGTTGTACTTTAAAATATTTTCAACAAACTGTTTTGCCTTGCCGCTTGTAGTTGTATCGGGTGTTCACTTCGTTCCAAACGGGTTCATCCGGACTTTGCCAAATATTCGTAAACATTCGTAACGGGTGTTTGTGGTTGTGAGTACCCGTTAGTAATCCAATCGGGTATTGTTGTACTTTAAAATATTTTCAACAAACTGTTTTGCCTTGCCGCTTGTAGTCATATCGGGTGTTCACTTGGTCTCATGGCTGACTTTTTTTTCCCCTGCACAGCTGCCAGATTCGAAACTGACGAATTACGCAACCTAGAACCAGGCAATATCCTCTGGGAAGCAGTAGCACGAGGACTGTGGACTCCGAGGGACAAGATGCGATACACAGCAGGGTGGAAGACGAATTTCGGTCCACTCTCCTCTCCCAGTTCTTCGACATCTCTTGCTAGACCCCTATCAAGTGACGACTCCACGCGAACACTTCCTACCCAGGTGAGTGTTGCCAATTACAATTACAGACGACAGGCAGACAGAAACAGTGTTCATGTTTGACAATAACTTCCTGCATATAATATGTATTGTTACGAGGTGAACGGTGTTGTTGTTGCAGTTTTACTCCTCGACGCCTCGCCTTAGAGACTCGTTGCCGAGTGAACTACAGCTCAGCGAGGAATCGTCTGACGATGACGACGAATCCGCCGCCACAACCGACGACGACCCCCAATTCGCCAGTTACAAGGGAGTCGATAAGACTGCTTTCATCAGCACTTCAGATGAGGTAATGTGCATCACACCATCCGTGGGTGAAATAGTATCACGTACTCATAGTCAAACCTAGGGTTTTTATATTAAATTTACATCTCTTCCTCTCTCCCCAACAGATCACAGCAATACTACAACAGTCAGAGAAGGGGCGGAGGTGCATGGAGCTAGCAAGGCCCGAGAATACCAAGGCAGTCAGCCCATCCGACAGGAAGGCGGTAGCGGATGTTGTCATAAACCACCTTCACCGACAAGCCACCCCCGCGGGTGCGAACGTCATCCCCCATTTCTCTTACAAAGAATTGAAGTGAGTGACACCTTGAAATTTGTGATTACGCATTGTTTGTTAGTATACATGTTGGGTACTCTTATCTTAACATTCCTCTGCATAAAGACATAATAATCACGTCTTTGAATTGTTGTGTACGTTTCAGTTTCATAGCTGCTCAGTTGGCGAGATATTTCCGGGATCCCCCCTCGCTGTGGTTTACTTTATCAGCATCGACACGGGGGGGCTCGTCACACAGCAGTGACAGCACGCCGACGAAAAAACCAAGGAAGTACCCCTACGGGCACTTGTGGAGCAAAGTAAACAACCTCAAGGACTCCTGGAGGAAGGCCAATAAAGAAAAGTACGATAAAATAAAGGAGGCCAAGAAGGCAAGTGAAGCAAGTAAACGGAAGGGAGGCAAACAGAAGAGGGCCTACACAAAGAAGCCGAAGCAGCCAACCACCTCCCCTCCGCCCGTACGGAAAACTCTGACAGGTGAGTCTACTCTCTATTCATCTCTTTTCCTCCTACCACCCTCCTTGTCTGCCGTTTCTGTGTTATTTATTGTGAGGAGTCGTAACCGTTGATGTTATTTTCCTAGAGTGGAAAGAGGAACTCGAAAAACATCACTCTATCCAAACCATCAGGGGAGGTGATTGGTTGGACCGAGCGTCGATCCCCGAAGAGATACAAGAGGCGTTACGGAGGACAGCGAAGCTGCGGCACGACTACCTATGCTGTGAAGACAACAGCCTCTCCGACTACTTCGACTACTTCCCGTTCTTCAAGTCGTCCGCCCACGCAGCGAAAGTGGTGAGTTCATAATTTGAACGTATTTCATGTGCTCTGTTTATATACTTGTGCCTGCTGTTGTTTAAAGCGAGGAATATTTTTTAGTAATCGCTAATGATAGTTGTTGTTTTCTGTTACAGATAGAATCTGATTTCAAGGAGCTCTATACCATCCCGGAGGGGAGGCTGTATGAAAAGCTGAGAGAACTCCACCCGGCCATAGTCCAAGAGGCTAGCAGGTCTTCCAGAAGCGTGGAAGGGTGGGACACGATCGTCGAGTCGTTACTGTCGTACTACGAAAAAAATACCGGTGAGAAATAATTGTGATTAGCCTACTCTGTGTTCAAATTGACTAGGAATCGTTTTTTCAACTTTAATATTTTGTTGTTATACCAGGGATTCTTCTTCTTCACGCTTTGTAAACAAATGATTTGTTGAAATTGCTTTATTTGACCATGAGGTGGTTGTAATGACTGAATCGTACTGTACGAACGTGTTGCTAATGTGCTCCGTGATATTTCAGAGGAGGAGAAGAGAACGACTGCAGCTCTCGTCGCCCTCCCGTTCGCTATGGGGACTCACCGGTTGAAGAAGAGGGCAGGACTTAGAGCTCCGGTTCAGATCTCGAAGAAGGAGTCGGCAGATCACTTCGTCAAATTCCTGGACTCAGATTCTGAGGTGGACAACCTCCACGCCAAACGCCTGGAGGAAGCGGAACACGGAACATTGCAACCGTATGTCATAGCAATAGGAAAATTAGGTTCCGTCAGCCATTGTCTAGTCAAATACTTAGATTTTAGCCTTAGAACTGACACCATACTCCAGGCGGTCGATCTTTGTTTTAAATTAATAATCGTGCTGAACTGCGAGTACCCACCTCAGTGTACACACATCTGGCAAACTCTAGAATGGGTGTGCTATGATTTAAAGGTTTCTAAAAACTACCTCCACTCTGTCGTGACTATCGCTTCCACCTGTGCTCACTTCCTACGTTACCACGTTACACCCACCCCTGCTGCTCCTGCTGATGGTAGCTCCAGTGATGAAAAATCACTTGTACGAGTGTTGATACAAAAATACGACATTATAGAGGGTCAATGTGTATGCTTTGTTGAGAGTCTCAGAACAGGTGAATTGGTAACTTTCTTAAACTTAACTGGGGACAACATAATACAGTCTAACATTCTTGGTGATTCGGAACTGTTACTTTATGGTACTTGTACAAAAGCGTTTGCAGAACAACACGGATTGATTGCTTACAGTATAGATACCACCACAACCGAAATACTTGGTGCCCTTCACATAACAGATAGTCCTGCTTCAGTATCATTACCTTTGCCGTCAACTCCGGGTGTTGAGTCACATTTGCCATCAACTTCAGGGGGTGTTGAGTCACATTTGCCATTCACTTCAAGTTCCAAATCACTTTTTGACCCATCTGAGGAGGTACATCTACCATCAGCAACAGCAGTTCCTCCTGAGGCAAGCCCTGCCCTTTCAGGTGTATCTGAACCACCTCCCCTTCTGTCTCCTACATGGCCAAGAACTCCCCTTAAGGAAGCTGGATTCTACAAAGAGAGTAGGACTCCGAAAAGATTGACCCCGTCTAAAACAACCCCGTCTAAAACAACCCCGTCTAAAACAACCCCGTCTAAAACAACCCCGTCTAAAACAACCCCGTCTAAAACAACCCCGTCTAAAACAACCCCGTCTAAAACAACCCCGTCTAAAACAACCCCGTCTAAAACAACCCCGTCTAAAACAACACCATGTAAAACCACCCCATCTAAACTAACCACTGCAACAGCCACTCCTGAGTCTGATACCAGCACTCTGCCCGTGTCCCCACCTCCACACTTCAGCAGCTCCCCTGCATCATCCAGCGATCCGGGCAGTACTCCCAAGTCCTTGCAGGATTTGGTCGAACGCCAGAAACTGGCGGTACGTGGCAGTAAGAGTAAAAAATAGCTAACATACCCATCACGTCCTCACCACTGATTGCTTTACAACGTGTCTACACTGAGGTGGTGCTAGTTAGTTACCATTTGTGCATCAACTGTTCCTTGATGACCATTCTGAATAATATGTAAATAACATTCTATAATAATATATATTCTAAATAAAATTTTTTTGAAGTCGACCATATTTCATTGGGTATAATATATACATCACTGTTCCAACATGAGTGGTACAGAACATTACAAATTTCACTACTGTCCCTTAACATTCAGAGAAGTTGAATTTCATTCATTTTAAAAACTGTCAAACCGCCGATATACTTTCCCAAATACGTTGTAGTTAAAGCTCTAGACTATACGTATTAGTGCGAAACAACCTGTGATTAAACATAAACATAGACAATTATATATATATATATATATATATATATATATATATGCATACGTTATCAAATATTGTTGCATATAACGAGTCCAATAAACTGTGATACTGTTAATGTACTTAGTTAAGAAACAAATTGCTATAAACAATCTGCGTACGAAAACAAATTATTTAGACTATACGTATCTATACGCTCTAGACTATACGTATTAGTGCGAAACAACCTGTAATTAAACATAAACATAGACAATTTTATATACCGATATATAATAATATGCATACGTTATCAAATATTGTTGCATATAACGAGTCCAATAAACTGTGATACTGTTAAACTGTTTATTTTGTTGTTGTACTTAGTTAAGAAACAAATTGCTATAAACAATCTGCGTACGAAAACAAATTATTTATTTCCGATTTTTATTGTGAATTTGAACTTTATGACTTATGAATAAATTGATGACCTAAACACTTGTGTTAACTCTCCTTTGCCCAAGCTGTGTTCACCTTTAGAAATAAGAATTACTTATTGCAACTATTTACATTTCTATACATTTATAACTTTCATTTCTTTGTTCAACTGTTTGTTCAACACTTTTGATTTCAATGAGTATTTCGATTTCAATTTCATGAGTATGTTTCACGCAGGTTCCTCACCAGGCTTCGAAATCCTCCTTCTCCCTACTCCTTAGGATTCCTCCTAATCCCAATCCATCGCTACCCTTTTGCATCTCCCTACGCTCTACTAATAATTACCTGATTGGTAGAGCCATTGGAGAATGCAAACGGTTAGGGTGGAAATGGGCTCATTAGGAATCCAATGGGGTAGTGAGAAGTAGGCTCGATAGAATCCTATCGGGTTCTACGAGTGGACGCTCGATAGAATCCTAGCGGGTTCTACGAGTGGACGCTCGATAGAATCCTAGCGGGTTCTACGAGTGGACGCTCGATAGAATCCTAGCGGGTTCTACGAGTGGACGCTCGATAGAATCCTATCGGGTTCTACGAGTGGACGCTCGATAGAATCCTAGCGGGTTCTACGAGTGGACGCTCGATAGAATCCTAGCGGGTTCTACGAGTGGACGCTCGATAGAATCCTAGCGGGTTCTACGAGTGGACGCTCGATAGAATCCTAGCGGGTTCTACGAGTGGACGCCCGGTAGAATACTATCGGGCGTCCACTCGTGGAACCCGCTAGGATTCTATCGGGCGTCCACTCGTGGAACCCGCTAGGATTCTATCGGGCGTCCACTCGTGGAACCCGCTAGGATTCTATCGGGCGTCCACTCGTAGAACCCGCTAGGATTCTATCGAGCGTCCACTCGTAGAACCCGCTAGGATTCTATCGGGCGTCCATTCGTAGAACCCGATAGATCCCAAGCGGGCGTTAGGTGGTAGACCCGATAGAACCCAAGCGGGTGTTAGGTGGTAGACCCGATAGAACCCAAGCGGGTGTTAGGTGGTAGACCCGATAGAACCCAAGCGGGTGTTAGGTGGTAGACCCGATTGCAATCAAACGGGTGTTAGGTGGTAGACCCGATTGCAATCAAACGGGTGTTAGGTGGTAGACCCGATTGCAATCAAACGGGTGTTAGGTGGTAGACCCGATTGCAATCAAACGGGTGTTAGGTGGTAGACCCGATTGCAATCAAACGGGTGTTAGGTGGTAGACCCGATCGCAATCAAACGGGTGTTAGGTGGTAGACCCGATTGCAGTCAAACGGGTGTTAGGTGGTAGACCCGATCGCAATCAAACGGGTGTTAGGTGGTAGACCCGATT
Source organism: Leptopterna dolabrata (assembly GCA_954871275.1). Classification (NCBI taxonomy): domain Eukaryota; kingdom Metazoa; phylum Arthropoda; class Insecta; order Hemiptera; family Miridae; genus Leptopterna; species Leptopterna dolabrata. Next base: position 6,220 of record CATPAC010000030.1, on the reverse strand, counting down.
GCAATCAAACGGGTGTTAGGTGGTAGACCCGCTAGGAACAGCATGGACGTGCAAGGATTACCCGATTGTTTTCAATTTTTTGCCCGATTGGAAACCAAACGGGTGTTTCTTTACAGCACGTTCGGCTGCTATCGGGTATCCCAGCACGTACGTGCTGTGATTACCCGATAGGGTCTTATCAGTAGATTCCTATCGGGTACCCCTAATCCCTATCGGGTTTTTTTCAAAGTTTTCACCGGCCTGCGAGCACCACGAGGTGGTAAAACAATGCGTTTTTTCTCTCGGTGTACCGGACACGATGCTTCAGTCCCATTTAGACGAACCAGACCTGTTTTTGGCCTTCCTTGATGACATGACATCAAATCGGCCTACATGTAAAGGAAGATTCAGTTTCAATAATGCATAATTATCAAATTAAGTATTCCATAGTAGGACCAATTGGTATCCGCCAGACCGCATACTACAGCAGACACCACTCGACAGACCGCATACTGTAGCAGAGCCAGACCGCCTACTACAGCAGACAACATCGGCCAGACCCCACACTATTTGTCTTACCGACAGGTGCCATATAAGTAGGTACTTTAGATAAGTGTAAACAACTCTGAGACTCCTAAATACTTACCTGATACGTAAAATACGGCTGGCCATCCGCCAGCTCGAGAAATCATAACTCCACCGACTCCCTCAATAACGGCGCATCCCATATTTGTTCCTGTTAACACGTCATCACTCAATGTAACTCCCCAAATCTGATCATTTCTATCGTTGTTCAATAAAAATTAAAAGAAAACATGCCCTCACAGCAAATAAATATGACCTTCTGAGGTTAAAGAGCAGTGACTTACTGGTAAATAGTAAATAGACACTCACCTGCCCATACGAATGAAAATTTCTCTTGCTCTTGGCTGACGATCCACTGCGAGAGGTGAGCGAAAGGGCCCGAATTGACAATGGACTAATAAAAATAAATAAATAAAAATTTTGGCCAATTTTGTGGTAAAAACTAGTCTTATAGTATTGTACATTATTGTGTCAGCTGATATGATGTCTGGGGCCTAAGCAAGGAGGTATTTCATATTATTTACTTTGCTTTCAACGGATTCTAGCATTTTAATACAGTGGGTATGTATTACAGATTAGCTCGAACCGGAGAGATACCCTATAAATTGCTTACACTCTATATCTCTTTACCTGGATGAGTTTAACAATCGGCGAAACACAGGGGTCGTAAATTAGCGCCCTCAAAACCACGGATTGATTAATTTCCATCGGATCCCTTCAAAATGATTTTAAAAAAACAGCAAAAAGGTGCGCTTGACGTCATACATATCAAAGTGCTGCGGTTCCTCCTTTGACATTGAGAAAACCTAGAAAGCTATTATCCCACACTTTCATCGTTATTGACGCTTCCTCACTATAACAGATGCCACCACTGTGGACAAAATCAAGGTGGCTTTCTTACTTGTGCGATACCTACAAGAGCTCTCAGGATACAGGCTGCCACGAATCCATAGTGAACAGCTACATACGGAAAGAAAAGCGTCAAAATTCCAGACAATATCCCACTCAGGGTGCACATGAGTCGCATAGGGTCGTAGAAGCTTATGAAGTACCCTACCGGTATCATACCCACTGTAACGCCGTAAATGAACAAGCCTGATATTGTCCCTTTGTTTGACAAAGTGTAATTTAGAGTCTGAAATCGAGAACACAAACAAATAATAGACAGTAGTTTAGGTAGAGGATCCCCTAGTTTATACGATGGGGGGAAAAATACACTGCCAAGGTGATGGCATAGGAGCTTCCTCGTCACAATCAGAGTGACCCATTATAAAATAGAACAGATTCGGAAGCAAAATAACATAACATTACATTACATTACATAACATTACATTACATTACATTACATTACATAACATTACATTACATTACATAACATTACATAACATTACATAACATTACATAACATTACATAACGTGAAATATACATATTACATAACATTACATTACATAACATTACATAACATTACATGAAATATACATATTACATAACATTACGTCCATTATACATAATTGCGAAAGTTATGCGTGTTTGAAGAATTTCACGTTAGCGCATGCGCAGGGCGAACCGCTGGCTCTATCATGTTGAAATTTATATGGGACCTCAATGGGCCCTACCCGCTTAATCCCTGAGAATTATATTGAAATTGGGTGAAATCTTTGGTTACTACGGCTGTAACAAGGAAATTGAATCTATTTCACGCCAGCGCATGCGCAGAGCGCACCGAGGGTCCGATCATGCTGAAATTCATACTGGAACTTACTAGGCCTTGTCCAAACAACCCTTGGAAATTTGAGCGAAATTGAATCAACATTGTGAAAGTTATGCGTGTTTGTTGAATTTAACGTTAGCGCATGCGCAGGGCGTACCGCTGGATCAATCATGTTGAAATTTTTATGGGACATCAAGAGGCCTTATCCGCACCATCCCTCAAAATTTGAGCTGAATCAATTCAAAATCGTGGAAGTTATGGCTGTAACAAGGAAATGCGGACAGACAGACTCACAGACCCACAGACCGACAGACACGGAACCAAATTTGTTCAGTAGGCTTTGAAACGCAAAATGCAAGTGGAAATTTTGATTTCTGAAGACAACAATTTTTTGGCTCACGAAAGTGAACACAAGGCTTCCGCTGCTTCGCAGACTCGGAAGCAAAACGCAATCAATAGTTCAAACATAGTTCTGGTGGAAGAAACCTCGCTATCCAAGATACATCTACAACATCTCTGCTTTATCGCATGCCACAAACTCATCAAAAATCATACCTATACATACATTGAACGTACTTGATATTAATACAGTAGAGGGACATTATCTGTTAAAGCTATAGGTTCGGAATATCGAAACTTATAAGTTCACAAGTAGATTTACTACAAACTAACGAAATTTACAAATACATGCCGTCTATTTTCGGATCGTACGTATTTAGTTTTCCACCACCAAAACTAATCGTACAGGTTCTTGACATATCTCAACCTAACAGATGGATTACATGATTCTATCATAACTTACTGGTCCCGTAGAAGGATCCGGATCTGCCATCCCAACTAGAGCCACGGGAAGGTTGGCTAACTGCACACCATAATTAACAAGTCCCAAGTAAGTTAGCGCCACCTGAATATGCCGTGCACCGAACGGAACTATGGGTTTAACACCAAAATACTTCATTGTAGGTACACAAAAGGCTAACCTCAACGCAAGACTAAAGACAACATAAGACTAAACATTTAAAAAACCAGTAATAACCGTGGATTTATTAGAAAACAAGGAAATTTATGACTACCTTAATGCAGACATTTTCAATAATTTCCAAACCTAAACACTAGGAATAGCTGTTATACAGTGGTCGTTCTGTGACCCGGCACTTCACAAATCCGGCCCTTCCAGTAGTCTGGCGTTTCAGAAGACCGGGTGTGGAGAATGAAAGATGAATTGTTTTTACAAGAGCGTACCTAGTAGGATAGGTACCCATATTTCAGGAGAAAATATTGAGGGAAAACTTTTTTCCAAAAAAAGTAGGTACCTATGTACCTATGAAAAGCGTCATTCCAAGCAAAGATACAAAAGAAATTTGAGCATTTTTTTTTTTTAGAAATGTTTTCTCAAAGGAATAAATCAATACCTATCTAAATTAAGTGCAGAAATTTAGGCTTCTCTATCATCTTGTTATATAGCAAATATGATGTTAATAACAGTACATATTTTGTGTAATAAACATAGATTTTACGATTAAAATGAGTTTTGGTTTATTGTTTTCAATAATGAACCTTTGGAATCGAGCATGAAAAAAAGAAAAAACTTTTAAATGGTTTTTGGATTTTTGAATGGTTTCCATTTCAAGTTATGTAGAACCCGAAACGGAATAAAAAATTTCTGTCCATCAGCCGTACCTAGCACTTTCCTTTGCTACCATGAACCAAAATTAATGAAATTTGGTTTGTACCTAGGTCTCATTTGGGGTCTAGTTGGTCCGCGAAGCTCAGTGTTACTGTCAGTCATCTCTAAGGGGTGAAACATAGGGGTTGCAATTTTCAGAACACCGTAGCTCGAAAACTTTCAGTAGAAGGGGTTTTTTAAACAGTTTTTGAATGGATCTCAAACTAAAGAATTTTTGAGACCACCCAGAGCCAGCGTTGTGGCTAGCCGTTCGTTTGCACCAAAAACCTTCGTCAACACGATCGTGAATCAAACGGTATAAATCCGGCACAGGCATCATTTTGCTAGGGAACACCTGATTATAATCAATGGCTGTATGAAATAGAGCTGGTTGTTCTGTGATATTATTTCATTTGAAGAATGACGACTTTTTTGGATTTTTCGATTAGGTACTTTTGTAACTTCAACAAACATTATGCTTCATGAATAGCAACAAATAATTTATTAATGATACAATTTTCGAATCCACAGCATATTTATGAGACTGTAATATTGCCCGGCTGGCTCCAGTACTCGATTTACGACTTTCCTTGGAGGAGCACGAGGGTAGGTTCTGACCACAGAAAACAGTGATCTATGCAGAAGAGGTATCTATAGGTAAATAATAAACCGTTGTTTAATGCAAGTTTTTTTAAAGAATTAACTTCCTCTAACCCGGCGTTTTCAATAATCCTCCAATATCTGTCGGATTACTGAGGGATTACTGTATAATATTTACCTATGATGATTGCTGATATTACCTTTTTGGGGATTTTCGTTACACCTGTCTGTCACATCCGGGTTGTCCTTGGTTGTTTGGTTGGATTGCCTCCGTTCTAACACCATTTTGTGTAGAAGATTTTGTATAGTTTATCCACAAAGTAGATGCCACTCCATCTGGTTGAACAGTATCACTGAACTAAACCGTAGGTCAATTGTAGATAGCTGACGTCCGTACCAGCAGGGAAACAAATACTGAACGCTTGAAAAACTCAAAACTAATATTCTTGCGAACCTTGAAGAGTGTCTCGCGTATCACATATCAGTACCATTAACCTCAATGAACGTTAACTGGCGTAATTATAAGCTACCTAAGCTTGAAGGCTATACCCGAGGATACTTATACCTTTCATTTTCGAAATATACTAATAGATTATAAGTTGACATAAAACAAATATGTATATTTTTTTTTAGCTTTGCAGATAGATCCAATAATTCATCATAAATATTATAGCGATAATGAATCGTTGATAATGAATCTCTATGACTCGTAATTTAAAAAGCTATTTAAAAAATCATCTCCACCATGTACAATATGGCTTTCCTTAAAACTTAAGGTGAAGATGGGCAATTTACATGCCGCACATTCATAATGTTGTTTATTGAGGTAAAAATATGAATAACACGATTGTGAATCAAACGGATCGGCAAAACTTAAGCACAATTTTCATAAGGGGAACTACAGCTCATTCGAATGGTGCATGGTTTTGTCAAATCTAAATTCCTGTTATAATAATTCAACTGAAGGGAGGTTTTTGGGTATTTTTGTTATTAGGTAGAAATACCTATAGGTAGGTACTTGTCGAAAGAAACTGAACATGTAGGTTTGTAGGTACCTACGTTTGGTACCGACCTACTGTACTTTCGTGTATAGTACCAAGAAAAATCATTGGGTATGCCGCAATATATGAATAATTATTGTAACTTAATTGAGAAACCCATGGCCGTATGGAAGAGCTTTCTAATGGTTTCTAATGGTTTGCAGGTGCACTCTCGAAACTTGGACGTATTCTAAGATATTGATGAACATGAGACCATTTGGAGACCAACTCGCACCTACCTTCGTCAACATTTCAACTCCTATTATAGACCATGTACCATAATGCAGCTAGTTATGGATATCTGAAGGGCAGTGAGCATGCAGAACAGTAAAATAAATCTAGACGGTAGGTTTGTCTAAACAGAAATCGGAAACGTTATCTGCTCCGCGGAAAAATTGATACAGGGGCATGTATCAGCTGAAATGGGATCGATTTTTGATGCCATCACGTAAACAGACGTCTTCACATATTCAAGTGCTAATACTCACAGCAGTGCTAATATCACGTTTGCTGTTGTTCTTGAAGGAAAAAACGAACGACGGCCCAAAAACCCGTCCACGTTAAACCGCCGTGGAAAAATTTGCAGTTTTTGTATTCATAGCTGAAAGTTCTTTGTTACCATCCACCGTCGCTAGTGT
>CATPAC010000029.1:0-19607 GCA_954871275.1 Leptopterna dolabrata | reverse complement strand
TACCAGTGCCTTCTGGGGGAGGTTGATAAGGAGAGGTCTGGTAATGCCATCAAATCCTAGTGTCTTTCTTGATGGTGAGAGCCGGATTGCTGCTTTGACCTGTCTAGGACTGAAGAACTTGTTGAACGAGGATAGCTGTAGAGGACTGTTTAATCGTTCATCAATTTGGGCATCAAAATCGGGATCTCCTAGAGCATTTGGGGTGAATTGAGTTCCCAGTTCTTCTGCAAAAGCATTCGCTTTATCTACAGGTGTACAGAGCCACTTGTTGTTTACTAATAATGGGAGGATTCTGGTGCCTTCCTTAGTTGCTAATTTTTTCCTTTTCCACAGAGAGCCGTCCTGTGTGTCAAGGGTGGCCAGGTCTGACCTATGGCGGTTATTCCTTTCTATGAGAAGAGCATTTTTTAAATCCTCAGTTGCTTTATTGAACGACCGTTTCTGTTCTGGACATCTACTAGTACGCCAACGTGTTCGTGCTCGTTTTTTGACTTGATGAAGATGGGTGATGTGGGGTTTTGAGATATAGATAGACGGATTGGCTCTTGGTTGGTATGAGGCGTTTGCGAGGCTGGCTGCAAACTGTACATTTCTAGTGAAAATCAATATCGCTTTATCTATTTGTGATGGTGTTTTCAGAGGTATTTGGAGGTTTGGAGGTATTTGGGTGACTTGGCGAGTAGCTTGATACAGTTTCCAGTCAAAAGCTCGATTGACCAGAATTTGCGGCGGAGAGTTAACTTGATGGTTGGATCTAACTCTCGTTAATATTGGGAAGTGGTCAGAAGATAGGTCAGGTATTACTACGGGCTGTGTGCATAGGTGACCGATATTCTTTCCTGGGAAGAAATTGAGTACATCTGGAGTGATGTTACGCCGGTCAGGATAATATGCTGGTCCAATTGGGTGGATAACATAAATATTGTACCTGTGTACTAGTCCTCTGAGAATCGTCGCTCGAGGGTTGGAAACCTTCTGATCATTAAAATAAATTATGAGAGTCCGACCGGGTGGGTTTTGCGGAGAGAGGGTAAGTAGAAAGCGTATTAGTTATTGCCGAAAGGTTCTTATGGTTGGCATGATCTTTCTTGTCCGATCTGAGTGACTACGGGAACGTAATGTTATGTTCCATGAATACTGTGGAAATTCCATTTTGGACTATTGGCAGTCTTCGATGATACAACCTTTTACTGGTGAGGTAGCTACGATTCACAGTAAGGCCGTGAACCTAAACCCATACTGCCTACGTTACTAGATATGTTTGATTGGTCCGTTTGAAAGAACCTTTTGCACATTCCTGTCCCATTAGGAGGTTTTTGGATGTTATCAAGACATTTAAATCTAAGTTATGCAGACGGACGGATAATAAATTCAGCTAGTAGAATTTATGCTAAGCAAGAAAATTAAATTGTATTTTGTTTATATCAAATAAGCATCAGCATATTATTAGTATCCTGTTGCATGTGGTGCTGAATTAGAATTCATTCATTGTTCGATTGTCGAACATTGCGATTGTATTGTACTACCGTCAAATCATATTTCATTGTACTGTCTTATATTTGTCATTGTGTACTTGTATTGCAATTATTGTTTTGTATAATTTTGTAAAAATACAATATCAACACGTCAGTTCATAAACGAACGGATTTCAACATCCTTAGTCGATGTTAGGGGAACTTGATAAACTCAGAGAGAAAAAAGCCGCCCATTTCCCAAAATCTCTAGCACTTTCAACAGTTTGACCAGTAAATCCTTTTAACACTAAATAATAATAGAAAGTATCGCTACCCTATGAAATAACAATCCAATTCAAGAATCTTTCATTTTAAAACCGCCGCTCATATCCCTTCCCAGTTGTACAAGATACTACGCACAAGTGAACGTAACTCTTCCTGATTTCCTTCTGATGGTAGTAACTGAAGTTCTTCTGTATATAAGTTACCTATACGTGTGTATCCAACCAACCCTCTTCTGTATACCAATACCTTTCAGTACCATCAAGTTTAGTTCAATCGCACATATTATTGTTCAGTCAACTTCAAAAGTACAGCCGGTTATTCTTCATGATTAGGACCGAGTCGAAATGTCGAGGGGAACGTAACGGGCAATTATCATGAATTCTGTTCGCATTTTTTCTCAATATTTTATGATGTGAGATAGACGATAATAGGGATGAATCGGGGAAAAAAGCCTCCTTCATTTTTTGAGAGACTTTCAGACTTTGAGGTTTTAACCAATAGGCGGGGAATGCCCTTCTGTTCCTTGTGACGTTGCACGGATATGGATTCTGATCGGCTGGCCGGTGGCAGCAGATGGAAATGGTTTTTTCTCCGCCACCAACAAATTCACCAGAGTACGGTAACTTACGAGTATGGTTTTGTTATAGTTTTTGCGGATTCATTATTTTTGTTTCTTCATCCACGAAGAAAGAGATAGAGCACATTACAATAAACTGCAACAGGCAAGACAGGCAAGATTGCTCGCTCTGGACGAAGGCTAAACGGCTCACAAAGGACCGAAGTGACATTCCTCCTTTGAAATACAACGAAAACTAGATAACAACCATGCAAGAGAAGGCCAGTTTTCTCGACAATACGAGCTAAACAGTTTTCGCCTAACCCTGAAAATATTCCGAGCCAAACTGAAATGATAACTGAAGCACTAGCAGAGCCTATACAGTTGAGTCCTTTTGCGGAATTATTCTCACTTGGAGAGGTAAGAAATGTAATAAATCGTCTCCCAAAAAAGAAATCCCCAGGTAATGATTTAATCACTGAACAACTGCTTAAACACTGCCGAGAAAAGAAGTCGTGCTTATTACCCAAATTCATAACGAAATATTCCGAACGTTCCACATACCTAATAGATGGAAACGCGAAGCGGTTGTGATGATCGACAATCCTCCCAGACAAAAAGGCAATCCAACCAGCCACCGTCCCATCAGTCTACTCCCGCTTTTATCCAAAATATTTGAAAGGCTGCTTCTACCGAAACTGATGGTCTTCCTGGTGCCACTTATCCTACCCTCCCAATTTGGATTTCGGCCTAACCACTCCTGCCCCCCAGCAGCTTCATAGAGGAGCGAGCAGCTTCTGGGAACATACGAGCGCAAAAATGTATGTCTTGGGGTATTCATCGATACAGAGAAGGCGTTCGACAAGCTATTGCATGGCGGTCTTCTCTACAAAGTCAAAGATAAACTGCTGGATACGTATTATAGCTTACTATTGCCTTCGAGGAAGGACGTTCTCAGTAAAATATCAGCAAGTCGTCTCACCGTCAAAACCTATTCTGGCTGGAGTTCCCCAGTGTAGCGTGCTTGGCCCGTTTCTATACCTCACCTACATACATGACCTGCCACACCTCGACAGTATCACCACAGCCCAATTCGCTGATTATCTGGCAGTCCTGCAAGTCGCATATTCACTCCCAGAAGCCCACAATGCCCTACAATATGCACTTGATGGAATAAATGACTGGTGTAGAAACTGGAGAATTAAAATGAACCCCCCAAAATCAGTTGTCATCCCTTTCTCCCTTCACAGAAAAATGTACATTGATTAGCTTACGCTTGGTGAGACCGTTATTCTTACTGACTCCTAGGTCCGGTACCTTGACCTCGATACCAAGTTGACATGGGAGTGGCACATCCGATACCTTGTAGGAAGGATCCATGAGCGCGTCAAACAACTTAAACCACTACTGGGCTCCAACTCACCACTATCATTGCACAGTAAGAGGCTCTTACACCTCTCTCTAATCAAGCCAATCTGGAGCTTTTCATGCGGGCTCTGGGGCTGTGCGGCAGCATCGCATATAAATAAATGACAAGTATCACATAATAGGGTATTAAGATAATAAGAGATGCACTCTGCTACGTGCGCAACTCGAGGCTGCATGCTGACCAGGATAACCACCTAGTAACCACCGTCATCAGTGAAACGTATGTAGCCCTCAACCAAAAAATGGTCCGTTACGAAAACCCACTAATAGCCAGAATACCAGAATCAGCACCCCCCCCCCCCCCCCCCCCCCCCCCCCCTCATACGAAGATTAAAACGAAAGTGGCCGCATAGTACAAGAGGCCGTGACGACAACCATCAGTTATTTGAACCCAAATTCCAAGGTACTTTATGAATAGTACCTATACCTATTATGGAGTAAAAATCACCCACCCTGCCAACTTCAAAATGGTGGATTAACTGGTGGCATTAATCCAAAGTTAATTCAAAAACCCGGAAATTCGAGTTATTTGACCCTGATTAGTTCTTGAACCTCATCATACCAGGTGTTATGAAGGCTTAAAAAAACGTACTCTGCCACCCATACCGAGGTGGGCTCGCCGCGCCGAGAAAACTCAAAATACCACATTAAGAAATTCAAAATCCAGTTACCTGACCCCGATTAGTTCTTCAACCAGATACAACTAGGTGTTATGAAGGTTTAAAAAAATCGACTGTGCCACCCATACCGAGGGGGATTTGCTGAGCAGAGAAAACTCAAAATATAACTTAAAGAAATTCAAAATCCAGTTACATGACCCCTATTAGTTCTTCAAACAAGTCAAACTAGGTGTTATGGAGGCTAAAAAAAACCTACTCTGCCATCCTTACCAAGGGGGGTTTGATGAGCAGAGAAAATTCTAAATTTCACTTTAGGAAATTCAAAATCGAGTTACTCGACCCCGAATAATTCTAGAACCACATCAAACTAGGTGTTATGGAGGCATACAAAAATCTACTCTGCCATCCATACCATATCGGGTTTGCTTAGCATACAAAACTGAAAATGTACAGAATAATAAGAATATCAAAATCGACTTATTTTTCCCTCTTCAATCCAAAAGATATAGTGCTGTACCACCATTTGCAGATGCATAGGTATAAAATGAAAATAATCCTCACATAGGTACCTAAGTAACGTAAGTTTAATATCAAATTTCAGAAAAATATTCTTTACATTATTAATTTGTAATTTATACAAAAATTGGATTAAGTAATGAGTTAAAAGTGGTGCATATGAATACATAAACGCTTAGTAAACATGACATGAACACATGAATTTAATCTGTAATTTATGAAACTGTAATTCCCGGGCCGGCTTCAGTACTCAATTTACGGCTTTCCTGGGGGAAGCTCGAGGGTAAATAGGTATTGACCACAGAAAACAGTGATCTACGCAAAGGGGGCATCTTTACAGGTAAATAATAAACATTAACTAAAGTTAGGACTTCTCGAGGATGATGAGGGAAGATGGGTCGATTTTGATATTCTTATTATTCTGCACATTTTGGTTTATTATTTTCAGTAACAAACCTTCGGAATCAAACATGAAAAACGCTGCAAAGTCCTTGTCACATGGGTTTATTATTCTATTGGACATACCTACAGAAATGTTGGCTGTTCATTTATTGTTTCTTTCATGTGAAATAATTCGAATAGCCATTTCTGATGGTTTTCACCAATTAAGTATGGCCCCCAAAACACGATTAGGTAGGTACGCTCCTTTTTTTTTTTAAATTATCTTTGACCATTGGTAGTGCCATTTAATCGTCTTGATCCACATGTTGAAACTTTTTCTAGTGTATACAAACTGATTGTGATTTCAGACGATATCTCAGGTTTTTGACTCACGAAAAATCAATTTTGGGAGCAGAACATATGGTAAAATCTGAATTTTCCACTCTTTAGTCAAAATCGACTTCATGTTCGGTCTTCTCGTCCCAAAAACATGGAAAACGATACCTCAAACGCTCATGTTACTAATATGTTGCTAAAACGCAAAAGTACATATTTTTACACACATTTTCACTCATAACACCCCTGGGTATATTCCGATCGGGCTGAAAAGTTTCGGGACACAACTAGGGCCCAAATGGAGCCTGTGTGCGAAAGAAAGAATTTTTTAGACCGAAAATGAAGCCGGTACACGTGATACGGCGTACGGCGGACGGACATTTCATTTTTGGAATCTACGCACCTTGAAATGGAAAAGAAAAAATTTTGAGGGGGTCTAATAAAAATTTTTTGCTGAGCGAATACATAGGTGTATTATTCACAGAATAATAAACCAAAAGCTGCAAATTATTACACAACGGTTTATTATTTACCGGTATATATGCACTTTCTGTGCAGATAACTGCCCTCGAGCTCCCCCCCCCCCCCCTCCCAAAGTAAGCCCTAAATCGAGTACTGGAGCAGGGCCGGGAATTACAGTTACATAAAAATGCGCAGGGTTCAATAATTCAATCATTAATCATTTGTTGTTATTCACGAAGCATAACGTTTGTTCAAGTTACAAAACTGCCTGTCAACAAAATCCGAAAGATTCTTCAAATTACATAATGCCACAGGACAACCAACTCGATTTCATAAAGCCATGCGTGATTATAATCAGCTGTTCCCTAACAATGATATCTGGGCCGGATTTATACCGTTTCATTAACGATCATGTTGACGAAGCTTTTCGGTGCAAACGAACGGCTGGTCGTAGATTGCTCCAGGTGGTCTAAAAAAATGCTTTACTTCGAGATCAATTTAAAAACGTTTAAAAAAAGGCTGCGAAGTTTTTTTCACGTGGGTTTATTATTCTATTGGGCATACCTACAGAAATGTTGTTCATTTAGTGTTTCTGAAAAACACGAATTAGGCTCCTTTTTTTTTAAACAAATTATCTTTGATATTGATAGTGCGATTTAATTGTCTTGCTTCACCTGCTGATATTAATTCTAGTGTTATTATACAAATTTAGTGAGATTTCAGACAATTTCCCAGATTTTTGACCCAAAAATATGAATTTTGGGAGCTGCACCTTCGTTCAACCTTAGTTCCTCCTCTTTAGTCAAAATCAACTTCACATTCGGTCTTCTCTAACTAAAAACCATGGAAAACGTTACCTCACTAGCTCCTATTCACTAAAACTTCAAAAAAACCTCGAAAACCCCTATTTTTACAATCATTTTCTCCCATAACACTCCCGGGTGTATTGCGATCGGGCAGCGAGCTTCGGAGCACAACTAGGACCCGAATGTGTTTCCAAATGGGGACCCAAACTGCGTGCGGAATAACGCCGATTTTAGACCAGAATTAACGTAAATTTAAGGTGGAAACTTCGTTAGAACCTCAATTTTCTATTATTTGGTCAAAATCGACTTCATATTCGGTCTCCTTGTCCTAAAAAGCATGGAAAGCGATAGCTCACAAGCTCATGTTACTAAAACACCAAAAAAAGTATTTTTATACCAATTTCACCCATAACACCCTTGGGTATATTCCGATCGGGCTGCAAAGTTTCGGGGTACAACTAGGGCCCAAATGGAGCCTGTGTGCGAAAGAACGACTTTTTTAGACCGAAAATAAAGGAGATATGCGTGATAAGGCATACCGACATTGAATTTTTGGAATCTACACACCTTGAAACGTAAAAGAAAAAATGTTTGGGGGGGTTATAAAAATTATTTGCAGAGCGAATACATAGGTGTATTACTCACAGAATAATAAATCAAAACCATACCCTTCTATTGAAAGTTTTCAAGCTTTGGCATTCTAAAAATTGCAACCCCTGTTTTTCACCCTTTAGAGATGACTGACAGTAACGCCGAGCTTCGCGGACCAATTAGACTCTAAATGGAACCTACAAACCGAATTTCATTAATTTTGGTTCATGGTAACTAAGAAAAGTGCGAAGTACGGCGGACGGATAGAAATTTTGGTTTATTATTTTCAATAATGATCCTTTGGCATCGAGCATGAAAAAAAAAAGTTTAAACCCTCCTCAAAAGTTGATGGTTTACGTTTCAAGGTACGTAGTATCCGAAAATGCAATTAAAAAATGTCGGTCTGTCCGCCGTACGCCTACGCCGTACTTCGCACTTTCCTTAGTTACGATGAACCAAAATTAATGAAATTTGGTTTGTAGGTCCCTTTTGGGTCTAGTTGGTCCGCGAAGCTCGGCGTTACTATCAATAATCTCTAAGCGGTGAAAAATAAGGGTTGAAATTTCCAGGACGCTGTTATCTCGAATTTTTCAACATTTTTAAATAGTTCCCGAATTCGGGAGGTTTTTGAGACCACCCGGAGCATTGTACGTCCAGCCGTTCGTTCATAAGGCCCTGAAGTTTCACCGAAAGGCTTCGTCAGCAGGAGGGTGAGTCAAATTGTATACATTCATGATCAGCCCAGATATCATTGCTAGGGACGCCGCAGCAATATAGTCCCCAGTATTGGGAATGGGGGTTAGTTTGCCCCAATATTTGGAGGGTCAGAGGGCCATAACATATTGCCACTGATTGAAGCCCCATATAGAGGTTGTTGAGAATTGGTCCTAGATTCATAAGCTATACGTTGCCAATATGTTTTAATATGGGCGACTGGCCCAGTCATGTAGGTAATTAGCTACTCTTAGGGTAACCGGAAATCTACATTATTGCAATAAATTGGCATAAGATCACTAGAAGAAGGTGGTCCACAATGAATTTCAATCAGTCAATTTATTCACAAAGTTCCCTTAGGGATTGTTGTGGGGAATAGCAAACTTTCCTGTTGTGATTTGAGGAGAGGAGTGTTGTAAATGGTGGATGGCAAAGTGCTGGGAATTTCAAAACGATACTATACGATCATCGTATAGTATCATCGTACTGGATCAGCAAACCCAGACCCAGACTACTGCGCATCAGCAAACTCGAAATTTTGATTCGCCCTTCGAATACCTCGGATTTCGCGTTGAGGCGCTGGCTTTTTTTTTCTCAACGGGATGTTTCTTCTATCCAATTCCCAACCTCATCCGCTATTCCACTGTACGGCTCCAATTTCTAAGTACTTCCTCGATTTCAGGGCTTTCCTGGGGGGAGCACGAGGGTAGGTATTGACCACAGAAAACAGTGATCTACGCAGAAGGGGCATCTATGCCGAAAATAATAAACCCTTCTGTAATAATTTGCTGCGTTTTTTATTCCATTTTCGGATTCTACGTACCTTGAAACGAAAACATTCAAATTTTGAGGGGGGTTAAATTTTTGTTTATTATTTTCAATAATAAACCTTTGGAATCGAGCATGAAAAAAAAAATAAGCCCCCCCCCCCCTCAAAATGTTATGGTTACCATTTCACGGTACCTACGTAGAATCCGAAAGTACAATAAAAAAATTTCTGTCCGTACGCCATATTTAACACGTTTCTTAGTTACCTACTATGAACCAAAATTAATGAAATTTGGTTTGTAGGTCCCGTTTGGGGTCTATTTGGTCCGCGAAGCTCGGCGTTACTGTCAGTAATCTCTAAGGGGTGAAAAATAGGGGTTAATAAACTTTTCAGAACGCCGTAGCTCGAAAACTTTCAATAGAAGGGTTTTTATTACTTTTTAAATTGACCTCGAACTAAAGAATTTTTTGGGACCACTCGGAGCATTGTACGAAAGCCGTTCGTGTGCACCGAAAAGCTCGTCAACACGGTCATTAAACGGTATAAATCCGGCCCAGATATCATCGCCAGGGCACACCTGATTATAATCACGGATGGCTGCATGAAGTCGAGTTGGTTGTTCTGTGATATTATTCCATTTGAAAAATGATCGCTTTTGGATTTTGTTGATAGGTACTCATGCAACTTGAACAAACGTTATGCTTCATGAATAACAACAAATAATTAATGATTGAATTATTGAATCTCGCGCATTTTTATGAAACTGTATTATTTACTTATTTACCTTATGCTTTATCATTAATAAAAAATAATTAATTATTGAATCCCGCGCATTTTTATGAAACTGTATTATTTACTTATTTACCTTATGCTTTATCAGTAATAAAAAATAATTAATTATTGAATCCCGCGCATTTTTATCAAACTGCAGTCCCCAGGCGGGCTCCAGTACTCGATTTAGGGCTTTCCTGGGGGGGGGGGGGGGGGGGGAGCTCGAGGGTAGGTATTGACCACAGAAAACTGATCTACGCAAAGAGGGGGCATCTATGTAGCACAACGGTTTATAATTTTACCACATGCTTCAGAATAACAAGAAATAATTAATTATTATTGAATCCCTCGCATTTTTATGAAACTTTAATTCCTGAGCCGGTTCCAGTATGCGATTTTGGGTTTTCCTGGTGGAAAGGGGGGGGGGGCACGAGGGCGGGTATTGAGGGTATTGACCACAGAAAACATTGATCTACGCAGAAGGGGCATCTATACAGGTAAATAATAAACTGTTGCGTAATAATTTGCAGCGTTTTTTTCTTTCTTTCTTTCATGCTCGATTCCAAAGGTTCATTATTGAAAATAATAAACCAAAATTTAAACCCCCCCCCCCCCCCCCCAATTATTATGGTTTCCGTTTCAAGGTATGTAGATTTAGGTCTTTCCTGGAGGGAGCACGAGGGTAGTGACCACAGAAAACAGCTATCTACGCAAAAGGGGCAGGGCAGGTAAATATTAACCGTTGTGTAATAATTTGTCGCGTTTTTAGTTTTGTATCCTCAGCAAACCCGACATTGTACGGAAGGCGGAGCAGGTTTTTTTTATGGCTCTATAATACCCAGTTTGATGAGGTTGAAGAACTAATCGTGGTCAAGTAACTGGATTTTGAATTTCTTAAAGTGATATTTTGAGTTTTCTCTGCGCGGCAAACACCTGGTTTGATGAGGGCCAAGAAGTAATCGGGGTCAAGTAACTCGATTTTGAATTTCCTAAAGTGATATCTTGAGTTTTCTCTGCGCGGTAAACCCACCTTGGTGTGAGTGGCAGAGTAGGTTTTTTTGAGCCTTCATAACACCTAGTTTTATGTGGCTGAAGAACTAACCGGGATCAGGCAACTGGATTTTGAATTTCTTAATGTGATATTTTGAGTTTTCTCTGCGCGGCAAGTTTGATGAGGTTCAAGAACTAATTAAAAAAAAAAAAAACTCAAACTCAAATAACTCGAATTTCCGGTTTTTAAAAATTAACTTTGGATTAATGCCATCAGTTAATCCACCTTTGTGAAGTTGGCAGGGTGGGTGATTTTTACTCCATAATAGGTATACTATTCATAAAGTACCTAACTGATGATTTTCGTCACGGCCTATTGGACTAGTAAGATTCCCTACCCCAACGGGAGGATCCCCACTAATTGCACCTTCCCTTTTATTCATACTTTATCGCTCAAGATACTCCTCCTTGTTCGCCACTTGCCGTCTAGTCCAGTCTAAGTCTATTCCAAGTAAATTAGTCATTGTTAGTCATTAAGTAAGTGTTAGCAGTCAAATACCTAACTAGCATTTAAATAATGATTAGGAGCAACTATTGGGTGTTACCATTCTTACGTACCATGTTAAATAATTATTTATTGTATTAAGATATTTTATCAACTGTAATATCATTGAGTTGATAATAAAGTTTATTAAAAAATAATAATAAAATAAAATGAATAAACAAAAAACATTGATTCGTTCTTTGACGTGCAATGGGCGTTTGTGGGTGTGTGTTAGCGTCACCCGTCAATGTTGCCTACATTAACGGATTCGACCCGAAATTCCACGATCCCAGCGCTTCAAGTGGCCTGTTGACGCGTTGTAGCGTGTGACGTAAGCAAGCGCCTTCTTCAAATCGCCCTTTTCTTTTACAATTCGTCCATAAAGCAACTTTTCCTTCAACTTTTCAACTTTTCAAACGCATAGAGGAAGCTGATTATAAAGTCTGTACCAAAAGTGCTATTTGTGGCTACATGATAACTGCCCATTGAACAGTTCCAACAACGGAAGTCTAGCTTGGTCGTCTCATCACTTCATAATAAATACTCTATTTGGCCGACGTTTCGAAAAATTTAGTTTCCATCTTAGGGGCTTAGAAACTTGAGGTGTTCGGTGGAACGTGTGGCAAGACAGATTTATAATTCAGCCAAGCTGGAGGTTTCAGCTCAAGAGGGCATTTATCTTCTCGGGACATTCGTCTCATTGGACTTTGGTATAAGTAGTTGGCCAGGCAGAATAGTACTGGAAAAGGGCATTCATACAAAGCAGACAACAAGGGGCACTTGGAGGCGAATATTTTCGAGAATTGTTGGACGATTTAGAGTTCCTGTAATCGACCTATGAAGGAATGAAGAGTCCGCAACATTTCTCTGCACTCCAAACTTCCAAGATTGTAGCGCCCCGCCAGCCCGTCGTAATCAAGATCGACCAGTGTAAGACGTAGCTTGAAAGCAAAGGAACGAACCCTGTCGTACTTTATGTCTTTTAAAGAAACTGATCAGTTTTGGAGGATGGACAGTAGGTACCAAGGCTTTGATAAGAAGTGCAACGACATGACATTTTGGAAATCACGCGTGCTGTGCTTAAGAATCCTAATGCTTTTGTTGCTTTTGCACGTATAGAGCGTTAATAATATCGGCAAAAGTAAGTCGACAGTCAGGGATAACTCCGAGGTCACGGATAACCGAGCAGCTCTGCAGCTCGTGTCCGTCAATAGTATACGAGTATTCAATCAGTGAGACCACAGCAGACTCTCTATGAAAAAGTTGATTGAAGGTACTTCCATCCATGAGGTTATTCTCCACAGGTTGTAGATAACGGTCAAAGTGGCTAAAAAGACTACCGTAATAATAAATATGAATAGTAGCCTGATCATGCTGCGCGGAATAGATAATGGACTGAGAATATAGCATTTCAGTATTACCAAGGATTATCCTTGCACAGATGTTATCAAGGATTATCCTTCGGCCTTGTCACCATGAGTAGAGTACAAGCCGGAATCCCTCTGACCGATGATAGGTTGGACCGAACGAATTGTTCCGGTAACAGTTTGGAGTATTAGAAAGTTGAGTGAAATTTATAAGCGATTTCTCCATGAAAGCATCAACAAGACTGAAATTTCAATTTGCTACGTTACTCTCGAAAATTCGCTCAAATTTATGGTAATTTTGCATGAGTGGAACTTCTGAAATCTTTTCGTGCTATTTGCCGCGCGCATTGTCCGGCACGCCTTCCACCCTCCACGGCGAATCTCCCTGATGCAAAAAATGCTGTTGGTTTACGAGTAAGACGTCTCACGGCGACGCACTGTGGCCACCATTCACTACAATGAATCTATTCACAAAGCGTGCAAGGCCACGCTGATGCAAGAAAAGACGGCAGTTAGCTAGCGCTGGGTAGCAGGCAAATTTAGCAATTCCCACATAGGTTTCGAGTTTCGATGCCCTAAAATCTATACCTACGTCACCAGCCATTATTTACGTCTTTACATCCACATCCATACATCTGTATATGCATTCAGTATAAAAGTAGAAAAACCGCTGCAAAGTCCTTGTCACTTGGGTTTATCATTCTATCGGACAAACCTATCGAAATGTTGCTGTTCATTTATTGTTTCTTTCATGCGCAGTAATTGAAATAGCTATTTTAGATGGTTTCCACCAATTTTGGCCCCCAAAAACACGACCTTGGCTCCCTTTTTTTTCTTTTTTTTTCTAATACAGATTATCTTCGATCATTGATAGTGCCATTTAATTGTCTTGATTCACCTGTTAATACTACTTCTAGTGTTATTATACAAATTTATGGTGGTTTCTGGGACGATTTCCCAGGTTTTTGGCTTATAAAAAATGAATTTCGGGAGCTTAACCTTTGTTGCAAGCTCGTGTTCACTAAAACCTCAAAAAAACCTCGAAAACCCCTATTTTTACACCCCTTTTCCCACCATAACACCCCTGGTGTATTCCGATCGGACTGCCGAGCTATGGAGCACAACTGGGACCCAAATGGGGACCCAAACTGTCTGCGGAAGAACGACGATTTTATACCAAAATTTAACGTACATTTAAGGCTGAAACTTCGTTAGAATCTCACATTTCCACTCATTGGTCAAAATCGACATCATATTCGGTCTTCTCGCCCTAAAAAACATGGAAAACGATACCTCAAAAGCTCATGTTACTAAAACCCAAAAGATACTTACTTTTGTACCCATTTTTCACTCATAACATCCGTGGGTATATTCCGATCGGGCTGCAAAGTTTCGGGACACAACTAGGGCCCAAATGGAGCATGTGTGCGAAAGTACGAATTTTTAGACCGAAAATAAAGGAGATAATTATGTATGAAACGGCGGACGGACATTGCATTTTCTGAATCTACACACCTTGAAACGTGAAAGAAAAAATTTTGAGGGGTTGTTATAAAAATCGTTTGCTGAGCGAATACATAGGTGTATTATTCGCAGAATAGTAAACCAAAACCGTATGTCATGTTTTGGGTCCCTGAATGGCGCTGTCCATTATTTAGGCCCAAATATTATTTTTTGCGACTTGGAAAAAATGTTTTGGGATACAAAATATCAAAAAGAGATTAATAACATATCCGTTGTCACTAGCAAAGCGAGTACCTACTTCCTGAGTCACTAGCACCACAACACACAAAATTCGTCGTAACTCATGAATTTCTATAAACGTAGACATCAGTTTATGTTCATCATAGTACCTACCTATCGAATTAATACAGTGAAACTTCTCCTAACGGACAGTTCTCTCTAACGGACATTTTCAGATTCCCAACTGTTCTCCATTGGTTTTAATGTGTCTTGTAATTCCGTCTAACGGACACTGTGTAACGGACGCGAGGCAATCAGCAATATTTTATATAGATTAGAACTAGATTCCCTGTAACGGACAGCCGGTAAGCTCACGATCCCTTTTTGTCTACGAACTTTCCTGCATGGGTTCATTTTCTGATGAAATCACGAGTAAGTGGAGGGGACCCTGTTTAGTGGGCCTTTTATTGGTTTGCCATGATGTCCTCTCGCAAGCATGGACATTAGGTAAATCCAAACAGTTTTTTCAAAATACGTGCGACAAATTTTCTTGTTTTCTCCCTCAGACTTCTTCTTAACGGACAACTCTCTAACGAACACATTCATGTTCGTCCCCCATGGATGTCCGTTAGCGGGAAGTTTCACTATACAGGGTGTTTCTTAAGTAGTGAACCACCCTTTCCAACTACGTTATTTTCAGGAAAATGAAAAAAAGCTTCTAAAGTAACCCCCCTTCATTTTTTACAATGAATTCAAATATCTCATTCCCGCACTTTGCGCATGCGCGGAAGCATGCGCAATTGACACCAACTTCGGTTTTTCAAATGGGTACCCTAATTTTTTATTGCAGATTCAGATTCTACGTAAAATTTCATGAACATTTGACCCCTCAATCGATGAATTTGACTGCGCAGAACCTGTTCTGCGAGCGTGCAAAGTTGCTCAGCTGCCAAATTTCGCAAAACTTGGCGTCTAGTAATCCCCAAGTGTGGCACATGATTTTTCATTGTTTTTCAACGCTGATTCACATGGTGCTATCCGTTTTTTGATTTGACTCGATTTGAACGAAATAATGGCCAAAAGTCGGTTATTTTGTACGGAAAAAAAAACGTGTTTTGAGGCGTGTGTTTGCACATGAATTACATAATTTGCTATTCCCATCCTCTCTTCCAGTCTCAACAGAAGCGAAGGAATTTGTAAAATAAAATAATACTCCTCAAAACACGTTTTTTTTCGTACAAAATAACCGACTTTTGGCCATTATTTCGTTCAAATCGAGTCAAATCAAAAAACGGATAGCAACATGTGAATCAGCGTTGAAAAACAATGAAAAATCATGTGCCACACTTGGGGATTACTAGACGCCAAGTTTTGCGAAATTTGGCAGCTGAGCAACTTTGCACGCTCGCAGAACAGGTTCTGCGCAGTCAAATTCATCGATTGAGGGGTCAAATGTTCATGAAATTTTACGTAGAATCTGAATCTGCAATAAAAAATTAGGGTACCCATTTGAAAAACCGAAGTTGGTGTCAATTGCGCATGTTTCCGCGCATGCGCAAAGTGCGGGAATGAGATATTTGAATTCATTGTAAAAAATGAAGGGGGGTTACTTAAGAAGCTTTTTTTCATTTTCCTGAAAATAACGTAGTTAGAAAGGGTGGTTCACTACTTAAGAAACACCCTGTATACAGTTCTCAATTTCACATCCTATGTTTTATTTAATTCTAATACCTCCATACAAGTGCTCATAATGGTAGATGTCTTTGTGCGTAGATACTAATTCCCTATCGTTCTTGTTGTAATTGCTTGCCTCTTTCAGAATCTAGTTATAATAGTTTTAGTCGTGAGCCCTTTTCCGAAAGTCGGGACAGACAAATTAGTAACCTTTCACTTCCGTACACTCCCATTAGTTCTTCTGCCTCGACAAAAGCAGCCGACATAAACTGACGAACTGACTATAACTGCAGTACGAAGGATTCCTGCAGAGGTTTGCTAATTTTACTGCTAATAGCAGAACTAACCCTTTAGACTTAGTACTGAAAAGAGAGGCACTTGGAAGTCTTATAGAAACTTTCACGCTGATCGCGAATACTCTACCATTGTTCATGGACAATGGAACATCTCACTGGACCTGTTTTTTAGGCAGCTCCTTTTTTCGGGTGTTTTTATCAAAAAACGCTGCAAAGTCCTAGTCACATGGGTTTATTCTTTTATTGGACATACTGCAGAAATGTTGGCTGTTCATTTATTATTTCTTTCATGCGAAATAATTGAAATAGCCATTTCTGATGGTTTCCACCGATTTTGGCCCCCAAAACCCGAATTAGGTATACCTACCCTCCTTTTTTTATTTATTTTTTTTCAAATTATCTTTGATCATGGGTAGTGCCATTTAATCGTCTTGATTCACGTGTTGACACTTTTTCTAGTGTTATTATACAAATTGATGGTGATTTCAGACGGTTTCCCAGGTTTTTGACTCACAAAAAAATCAATTTTGGGAGCTGAACCCTTGGTGGAACCTCAATTTTCCACTCTTTGGTCAAAATCGACTTCATATTCGGTCTTCTCGTCCCAAAAAACATGGAAAACGATACCTCAAAAGCTCATGTTACTAAAACACAAAAAATACCTATTTTTATACCCATTTTCAGTCATAACACCCCTCGGTATATTCCGATCGGGCTGCAAAGTTTCGGGACACAACTAGGGCCCAAATGGAGCCTGTGCGTGAAAGAACGAATTTTTTGGACCGAAAATGAAGTAGGTAGTTACCCGTGATACGGCGGTGTGGTTTATTATTCACAGAATAATAAACCAAAACGTCGTAGGATATTAAATACCGTCGGATGATGCCATGTTAAGACCTCAAAGTACGTTTAACGATTATCAATGAACTCTGAAAGTTTCATGAAAAATGTGGAATTCATAATTTATTTCAAGGCAAGAAGTTCACACAGTTTGAAGGTTTTTGGTGGAAGGCGAACTTCAACTATTTTAGATAATGAGATATGAGACTGCTGAGACGATCAGGTGAAATGTAAATGTTTTACAATATAAAATGAATTCCAGATTCTTCAGTTTTTCATGAAACTTCGGAAAATTACTAAAAATTTAAATAGCATAGAGATTTACTTTGAGTGGGCCTTTAATCTTGGTCACCATGTATACAGGTTGAGCAAGAACTATACGCTTTATCTTCAGGGATCGATTCTACGACAAATTTATAACAAAAAAGCTCTCGCCACAAACCCCCTTGATTTTGGGATTATTTTATTTTATTTTATATATTTTTTGTGTACCCACGACTTTTTACAAAAATCCTCCCGTAGCAGCAAACTCACTCGGAAAACACTCGGTGAGGAAAATAACAGTATTTTTGGAGAGAGCGCTGGATTTCCAAGAAGATGTGAGACCTGTAACGTTTTTCGTAATTCGAAGGACCTCTCAGAGCGCGAAGTAATATTTGAACAATAACAAATTTGTTTGAGAAACTCAAATGGCATATAAAATCACTATTCCCATAAGCATATAAGCTTCGCCAAACAATTTTCTCATTGATTGTCATGTTTAATTTTTATACAGGTTTCAAGAGGAGAAAGAAATGTTTGAAAGCAGAAATTGTAGAATTATGAGCGAAATTGAAGTATTTTTTCATTATTTGAGGGTTTGGGAGTTACGATTTTTTTTCATGCTGAACGGAATGCTGGGGTTTGAGGAAGATGGAGTCGCTCAGTCGCACCAGTTAGTATACTGTCAAGGTCCACATTGTCGCTATTGTGGCCATCCCCATGAAGTCGACTGCAAACTACCACCGAACCTCCTGAAAGGTTTGATTAGTAACAGGGCTTAGAGAGCTTCCCACGACAAAATGTCCATCCACCACCTTCGCCACATGCTAGCAGCTCGACGGGAGCGTGGAGACCAGTTCACAATGATCTGGGTTGACCGACAGTCCACACAACGCCAGTTGCTCGGAAAACTTGCTTTGGGTGATATGCGTACCCTCACAGTATTCGCAAGGGGCGGGCGTATTTTGTCAGCGACCTTTATCGGCCTTGTACTCCAACACCGGGTTACATTTGGTGGATGAATGGGTGGAGGGGGGGGGGGGGGGGGGGCACTACAGGCTCTCCAGGGCCATGGCTTTTGGAGCACTCATTAAAGGCTCCCAGTATTCCACAAACTCGGCTGCCTAAGCTGAGTTTGCTGACATGTTCCTCAAGGTCTATGTCAGGGTCTCGTCCTCAATCCGCGGGAAGATACATAGGCATCGACCTCATCCTCAGGGCCTGAAACCCCCTCAGGTCACTGAAGAGACAGGCAATTACTCGTATCAATTCCATGACCCCCTGCAACCTAATTAGCATTCCCCCCCCCCCCCCCCCAAACACCTCGTCGACCCTTTTACCCTGAGACACAGGTGCCGATTTAAGTACCAACTCGGACACCCAATTCTCTATGACATGAGGAGACAGACAAACCCCTCCCCACAGTTCTCAATACCCTGTTCCCCTCCCCTCCCTCCCCTCCGTCATTCCCTACAGCACCCCATACGTATGAACAACTCCCTTCACTCACTGAGGCACCCTTGAAAAATATGATAGGTAGGCATTTATGTTGAAGCCTATTCACTATTCCTTGGTTGTATAATTATTATGATAACCTAGGAAGAACTTGATATTTTTTTTTAGAGAAAATATTGTAGAATACAGACGTTTCCTAACGGATCCACGTATGGCAACGTGACGTCACAGTCAAGCAAAAACAAAAGGACGCGTTTTTCAGCTTAGCTATCTTTAAAGCCGTGAAGAAAATCGAGGAACTGTCATAAACATTTGCGAATTTGATTTGTGGGCTTGGGGAATGACAAGGAAAAGAAAAAACATTTCCGTATCTTGCATTCTACTGCACCAATTCCAAAGAACAACATTTTTGATGATTTTTTAAATTCTTCATGAAGAACGCATTATTTAAAAAAAAAACAAATTTTGCTCTCGTATTTCAGACATCAAGGAACAAATTTGAAAAATATTAAACGTTCGTGACCTATGTAACAGTGCTTACTGGGCGTGTAAATGAATAAACCCAAAGTTCATATTGTTTTTTGTTAGCGTCGGCGTTCGATTAGTTTCCTACACGAAGGAATAAGTACTAGTGAAAATCTCGGTTATTCTTTTAATCCGATATTATTAATACACTAAAATCTCCGGTATTGGATCACGAATAAATTATTGCAGACAAACCTTCTTAGATAAACTCTACTGACTATATCAAAGTTAGCTAGTTGCACAATTCCGATTCTCAAAACAGAAAAAAATCTGCCGAGTTCAA
>CATPAC010000028.1:0-100559 GCA_954871275.1 Leptopterna dolabrata | reverse complement strand
AAATTTGTCTGTTTGCGTTTGAAGTTTTTTATTGAATCTGAATCTTCCATTGGGTGAGATGGACAAGGAAAACGTGCCAACTGGGTGAGATTGGGGGGTCCTCCTCTGCGCATACATCTCCAGATAGCGATCTAGTGCCTCACCCATTTCTTCTTCATCGATCACCCCTTCGTTGAAGAGATGAAGGAAGTTATCAAGTTCCCCCATCATTTTACCAAAAATAAAATGACTAAAATTAGAAAACCAAGAGATACAATAACTCCAGATTCGGAAAGTAAACAAACAAGATTGATGAGCAGTGTTGGTGGTGGTATTTTCTTGTTGTCTTGGCAGTCCGTGACGGTGCTAGATGGAGCAGTGTTTATAGAGATGTAAGGTTGAGTAGCCTTCACTACGGTCCACGACGGTTTTACAAACCCGTAAAGTTAGACCGTGGACTCACGGCGTCTTTTTACGTCTTCGCTGCGTCTTGTTCCTCGCGCATGCGCACATTGCATTTCCCTACGGTTTTCGTCTACGTTCCCGTCTGCTACGGTTTGCGAAAGGCAGGCAAAAAGTCTCTATTAAAGGTAGCTGGAGCAAGGCTGTGGAATGCTTTGCCATTGAGTGTTCGAGCCCTTCCTACCCTGTAGCGCGATTCTGCAACTCGTTACCTTATTAGAGAGTTCCTAAGAGATAAGTTCATTAGGGAACGGCCATATCTTTTGGCCACATCTAAGGCGAGCTAACTTTGGATGCTAACCAATAAGTCCGGTTTGACAGAAGTGGTGGGGGTAGGAGTGAATTAAAAAGTAACGTCACACCTTAGCACAACGCGAAATCCATTCAGTAGGGATGAAACATCGACGGCTCAACATCGATTTTACCATCGATTGTAACATCGACGGCTCAATATCGATTGTACCGATTAATCGGTTGTTAACAATCGATTAATCGATTTTCAAAGCATTTTTCAAATTTGAATCATTTTATATTTCTGATTAAAAATAATTATAATCGTCAAGTATTATTGATCCACTTTTTTTCTTTTTTTTCAAATAGCAGCCTGCTTCCATAAAATGATACAGGTGGATATAGATCCACCTGTATCAAAACTGATCAATTTAATTTATTTGGTGCCTACCGAGCTTATCATTCTTTAAAAAGCTACAGCCTATATTTATTGTTAATAATTTAATTTCTATCAAGATGGTAGTATCTATTAGTTTACAATATCAATTTAGCATTCCATAAATTAATATTAATTTTTTAAAAGTTCCTACTAAGTCAATGTTGAGGCAAAATATTATGTAGTGGTAAAACAGTTATCTATCAGGTATCAGGGATTGCTAAACAAAAATGTTACATAATTATGTTGAAACGTTCTATTTCAAGAAAACACCGTTCATAACGGCCTCCTTCTTTTTCACTTTCTTACAATTTAGCTGTCTGGGCTTGCCATGGTGGATACTCATATCCTCCCTAATTTTATTTTCCTTCACAAATTTCATGGATGAAGAGAACTGCGCTCCCCTTCTTCCATGCAAATTTTATCTGCAGTTGGAGTTGGAACGTTGGGAAAAAAAAGAGTTTTGAGGGGGGGGGGGGGGGGGGGGGGGCTATAAAATCGAATGATAAAATCGATTAATCGATTAAATCGAAAAATAAACATCGATGCAAAAAAATCGATTAATCGAGAGAAAACATAGATTTTTTGATATAATCGATAATCGATTTCCATCCCTACCATTCAGCTTCAGCTGCCTTTCTTTCCTGGTCGTTCCGTTTCCATTTCATTTTTAGTTTATTCTATTTTATTTCAAGTTCATCATGGAAGAGCTTGAAAATCTTTTTCGCCTCTACCTCAACGGACAAGGACTGTTGTCGGATGACGATATTATAAGTGCTTTTGAGGTGTATTTTGAACATCAAAATCACTTTTTTATCCTAAGTTGATATCGCAACAATCTAGCAAATTCTTTGAAAGACGCTTGGAGTAACTTTGAAAGACGCTGGCGATGGCGAGGACCGACGACACATGACGCGTTAAAAAAAAACAACAAAACGCGGCAAAAAGCTGTGCACTGTTACCCCTGAGTAAGGTTAAAGACGATTCCTAAAGTTTGTGCTCTGGGAGATAACGCGCCTTATGTATAAGGCCGAATAAGTCGAACTTAAGGAAATAAGTTTGAACTTGGGCGACGCGCATGCGCAGTTGAGATAAATCCGAACACATCTTCCCGACTTTAGTCTTTAGGAACTCTCTAATGTCGGTATGGTGTCGGTGTCGCTATCCCTCTCGTGTAACGACACCCGGGTAGCGAAATTGGTATTCAGGAACTTATGATACCGAACTTGAATAACAATTTGTCGTTGCAGAATGAGATACCGACTTCGTTAGCTTGTCTCACGAAATCTGAGTCTAGGGCGAGCAATCGACTGGAACTCATTCCGTTTCCATGGTGATAAGCAGTGATGAAATGAATTGAAGAGTGTGTGTGTGTGTGCGCCGGAGTCAGTGAATTGTGTTTTGAATCCCCGAATTCACTCGGTGGCCGAAATAAATGCTCATACCTTGGACGTCAAAAATTGCAGTTTGGGATCACTTGACACTTGGGATAGGTTGTGATTTCATTTTGTTGTATCGTCTCGAGGTATTAGTAAAGTTTTTACCGTTTTTAGCTTAAATGTAATATATGTATTATGCCAAATTTATTTGTATAAATTCATGTATGATTTTGTTGAAATTTATGTTTTATAATTGGTACCTACGCGGAAATTCTGATAAATATGCAAGTGAATGAATTCCTAACTACCTACGTTTACGTTATTTTCAAAATCCTATATTTTCTAATTAATTATAAAACAACTTATTAAGGTCGCTTGCATTTATTAAAGAAAACGTAGGGGATCGGTATCTACAGCAAAATTAGATAGGCACGTACCTGGATTTCAGGGGATAATCCATTCAATCTGGAGCATTGGAGCAATGGTTGAATTTCGGTTCATGGCCAAGTGTCGACTCATCCTAAAGGTTTTTCTGAACATGCAGGAATCAAGGGAATAAGGATTTTGCCCATCTCGTAGCACTCTTCTTTCAAACCGAGGGTGATACCTCTGGGGGCCTATTCACTAAGCCAAAGAGACATCTCTTTCAGGTCCGACTCTCTCTTTGGGCCAAATAGATTTTTATAGTATCCATGACAGGGTTATTCAGTAACTTTTCAAAGAGAGAGTTGGCGGCCATCTTGGCATTCTCGATCTCTTTCAGAGAGACACCTAATTAGGTGTCTTCCCTCGAAAGAGAGAGTCTATTTCTCGTTTGTTTCACAGTGATCGTGTAATATCCTCCTTCATCCGTGTAATATGCTCCTTCATCCGCAACCACATCGGTACTTTTGATCGTGTATTCTTTCATTTCATAAAGGTAAGTCAATTTAAATTAAAAATATATAGGTACATAATTATTGATTCATGAGTAAAAACGTCCAAGTACGGGTTGAGGTAGGTACCTACCTACCTAAGAGGTTCATTAGGTGTAGATATAACACAAGCATTAAAAGCCCCCTAATTCGACTTTTTCTGTTTATAATTGAGACTTTTTTCAATTTCATTTAAACTTTTATCCGATTCGTGAGTAAAAACGTCCAAGTATGGATTGAGGTAGGTAGGTACCCATTGAATAGGTATTAAGAAATGCGTTCATTATTAAGGAATTGAACTCCCGGGGGCAGGAACATCTCTAACTTCATGGATACTATGGCATTTTCGTGTATTAGGATCCATATCTCTTTCTCAAGGTCTCTGGAGCTATTCAGTAAAATAGACGAACCCGGAGACATTGGAAGAGACTGTCTTCCCGGGGGAGACAATCTCTCGCGGGAGATTTTCAAAATAGATAATCTCTTTCCACTGTCTATTTTAGTGAATAGGCCCCCTGTTCCCTTTCTTGCAGAATTTTAATTCCCAAACAAGGAAATCGAGCGTCATAATGCCTGACATTATTATCCAAAATTCGTAAACGCACGAAAAAATACGGTAGGTAGGTAGGTAACAACTACATATATGGTGAATTGCGATTATAAAAAGTAGATAACTACCCAAAGTGAAATAGACTATATCACTTATAGAAGTCTTCTATATCACTAACTTCCTAACTACCTACCTATCAAGTAATTTTAACGTTTAAGTTATTTATTACGGTGTTTTTATGACATCACTGCCATAAATTATTAAGTCACTAATTTACCTACCTAGTTACCTACGGTAAGTACCTACATTGGGCTTATTACGTCAAATAAAATTGAAAAAATATGCCAAAAGAAAAGTTGGTACATTTACCGTTACGTTAAACACTTACCGTAAAACTTTCTACCGCCGAAAAGCAACGTCAAGCCAAGTTTTTTGGGTGTAACAAGCTTTCGGTACGGATAACGGGGTCTAGAGCCGTCGAAATGCAAACGACCCCGCAACGACAATTTATCGACGATTAAGCGATAGCTGACGCTATTGAGCCTTTACAGAATACCAATCGTCGGTATTAAGTGGCATCGATATTTTTTGTTATGCTAACGATATTTCATCGTCGTTACGATGCCATACCGAGTTGCAGAATCGCACTGCTGGCTCGCTTCAGAGGGGCGTTAGCCGCACGACACACCCAATGACCGCCCTTTCTTCGTTCCATTGCTTTATCCTTTCCTACTCTTCACTGTTTGCCCCCTTACCTGAAAGCGAGTTTTCCTACTATCTAAGTCAGTAGGTATCCAAAAATGTAATTTTCTATGCGACATTCTGCTAAATGATCTGTACTTTTTTAGCGAATTTTCGAAGAAAAGGAAGCTATTGTTCTCGGTCCAAAATTTTTAAAACTCGAATTTCCGAAAGATTTTTATACCAAAATCCGTTTCAGACTATCCTGAATTCCCTGCCGAAAGACACCAAAAATTATATATATATATATATATATATATATATATATATATATATATATATATATATATATATATATATATATATATATATATATATATTTATATATGTATGTGTCATTCCAGACGATAACTCTCGAAAGAATTGAGATAAAAAGTTCAAATTTGCACGAAAAATCTGTCTTGGCAATCGACAGGCTAAGTTCGAAGATGGGCAGAATCGGGTCACCCTAAGGGGGAGTTTTGGGGAGTTTTAGGGGGGGGAAATTACCCATAAATTCCCAAAATGAAAAAGTCTGACAAGTGACACCTCATTTAAAGGTTTTTGTACGCTGAACACGATGGTGAAATCAGAATTGCGATATCTCATTCCATTCTCAAACTGGAGCACTTTGAAGATGAAGGAACGTGGTTATTTCTTGAGATGTTCTTCCTGGTTCGTCTGCTCTAATCTGATAACGGAATGGGATATCGCAATTCTGACTTCACCATCGTGTTCAGCGTTGGAAAATCTACAAACCGAGGTGTTACTCGGCAAAAAAATGGAACAAAAAATTTGTTACGTACCCAATACCTACAACTCTTCTGGTATTCAAAACATTTTGATTTCCCCCTCCCCCTCCTTCCACCCCAAATTTTACTTTGCGTAAAACTACTCCTGTTTTAATTTTGTATCAAGTTGGGAAAACATTGGCCGAAAATTAATTTTCAGAAAATTTTAGGCGGAGGAGGAAGATGCCGAAAACTTCGAAAATTCGCTCTTATAGCCATGCTGCATGGACTGTGGTTTTTTCAGAATTATATTAATTTTTTGCGGTTTGCTTTTAAATAATCCAACTTAAAGTGAACCATATTAATGTTCTGATTACTCCACACTCGGTGGGACTTGTTTCCTTTGTGGTTGTGTAATAAATAAATAAATTTCCAAGAACATAGCAGAAGATTGTGCAGCTCGAAATTTCGTTTGTAGTTCAATGGGGGGGTTCAGGGGTTTGTAGGTTATTATGCACAATATTAAGCATTTAATTTAATTTCCTACATTCTGTGAGGAGAAGAGAATTCTCAAAGATGCTACAAGATGCTACAATAAATCTAACGACAATAACTACAATAAATCTGTAGGTATTACTTACGACATGACTGGCCCTTACATATTGATCCCTCTCAGTATCAAGCAATCTCTGAATCAAGCAATTGTGAATACTACTTACCTACCTACTTTCCTTGTTGCCCTCAGCTGAAGGCGACAGTGTTTCATTTCTTAAGGCGTCCTCGCGACCGCGATCCTGTGATTAAGCCGGAACGTGATGCGTGTAGGTGCTGTCGGTACTCTCCATCGTAGTGGACATAAGGCGGTTTGCGATAGGCAGCAGGCAAGAAGCCGCCAGCAAGCGTATTTTGCGGATTGTACAAAAAGTGATTGAATAAGAAAATTTACCTGTGAAAAAACGTCTTCACCGAAAAGGTTTCTTGCTCCATTACTGGCATGGCATTCTTGATCTGATCGGAGGGGAGATTTTTTTCTCTATTGGTGATTTTGCAGTTATTGAGTTCAGTCGACGAAAACATTAATTCTCCTCGGTTTTTCAGGTTCAACATAGAAATAAAAAACTATTCGAATGTTTGCTGTAATAGGTACATAGGTACCCTCCTATAAAATATAGAGAACACAGTTGGAAAAACTCTGCAAAGTCCTTGTCACAGGGGTTCTATTGGACTTAACTACAGAAATGTTGGCTGTTCATTTATTGTTTCCCAAAACACGAATTAGGCTCCTATTTTTTTGCAAATTATCTTTGATAATATTGATAGTGCCATTTAACTGTCTACTTGTAGTGTTACAAATTTATGGCGATTTCAGACAGTTGCCCAGGTTTTTGACCCATAAAAAATTAATATTGGGAGTTGAACCTTCGTTACAACCTCAATTCTTCACTCTTTGGTCAAAATCAACTTCATATTCGGTCTTCTCGCCCTAAAAAACATGGAAAACGATACCTCACAAGCTCATGTTCGCTAAAACTCAAAAAACCTCGAAAACCCCTATTTTTCCCCCATACCGCCCCTCGGTGTAATCAAATAGGGCGGCTGAACTTCGTAGCACAACTAGGACCCAAATGGAGCATGCGTGCGAAAGAACGAAACTGTATGAGGAAGAACGACGATTTTACACCAAAATTTAAGGCTGAAACTTCGTTAGAACCTCAATTTTCCACTCTCTGGTCAAAATCGACTTCATATTCGGTCTCCTCGTCCTAAAAACACGTGAAACGATACCTCACAAGCTCATATTACTAAAACACAAAAAACCCTATTTTTTCACCAATTTTACACCCATAACACCCCTGAGTATATTCCGATCGGGCTGCAAAGTTCCGGGACACAACTAGGACCCAAAGGGAGCCTGTGTGTAAGAAAGAATAATATTGTTTAGACCGAAAATGAAGTAGATATGCATGATTCAGTGGACGGCGTACGACGTACGGCGTATGGCGGACGGACATTGCATTTTTGGAATCTACCCACCTTGAAACGGAAAACACAATTTTGAGGGGATGTTATAAAATTTTTTGTTTAGCGAATACATAGGTGTATTATTCGCAGAATAATAAACCAAAATTGATTGTGATTTTCCAAATTTTTAGAGGTAAAATACATTTATTTATTTGATAGGTAGGTAGGTAAATAGAAACTCCTGAAAAATAAAGCTGCATTAGGAGTCAGAGCTACATTTTCTATTAAAAAAGCACAGATAGGTTTAAAAAACTTGATAAGCTAGAATATTGTAGGTAGGTAGGTTACTATTTTGAACTTCTACCGGGAAATTCTTCTGTTTTTTACCTGATTATGTGTATGATTTGTTTTGTTATTTCACCAATAGATGATGGTTGGGTGGCTACACGTGGATTATGCTTTGGACGTTGTATGTCTGAGTGGGTAGCGGTTGATAATCAACGGCTGCCGGACGCGTCCAAAAACTCTGTGGCGCGTGTAACCATACCTACTTGTCCATCTGCTTTGACGCATCAGTTATCAGCTTTAAAAATTCATTTTGCTTCCTCATTACCGAAGGTAGGGAAGCCTTGGATTCGTGATTGAGTAAAAAAAAAGTATTTCTCCAAAATGAAAATGTCCACTACCATTTTGCGTTTCAGACATCGAGGAACATTTTAGCGAATTTTCAAAGAAAATGAAGCTATTGCAATGGCTTCGAAATTTAAATAATATAAATTTTTGGAAATTTTCTTCATAGAAATCCGTTTCAGACCATTCTAAAACGATTCCTGAAATTTAACACTTTTTTATATGTATATATATATATATGTGTCACTCCAGACGATAACTCTCGATAGAATTGAGATAAACAGCTCAAATTTGCACAAAAAATCTATCTTGGCAATCGAAAGGCTAAGTTCGAAGATGGGCGAAATTGGCCTACTCTAAGGAGGGTTTTGGCGCATTTAAAGTGCGCAAAAATTACCCAAAAATCCCCAAAATGTTATTTTCCAACAAGTGACCCCTCATTTTAAAGGTTTTTGCACGCTGAACACGATGGTGGAATCGGATTTTAGATATCTTGATCCGTTCTCAAATTAGAGCATTTAAAGTGCGCAAAAATTACCCAAAAATCCCCAAAATGTTATTTTCTAACAAGTGACCCCTCATTTTAAAGGTTTTTGCACGCTGAACACGATGGTGAAATCGGATTTTAGATATCTAAATCCGTTCTTAAATTAGAGCATTTAAAGTGCGCAAAAATTACCCAAAACTAGGATAATCTTTAAACTCTTACCCCCCCCCCCCCCCACCCCCTTAGAGTGGTCAGATTGAAAAATGTGAGAAGTATTAATTGAAGACGAGAGTTCGAAGCAAAAAAGGGGGAGGCAAACGATTAGTACAACTCCTTGAATTTCCCATTTGACATATAATTTATTGTTATGATACCTTCATAGATAGACAAGTACCGGCCCACGTATTACTAGAAGGAAGACGAAAGAAAAAATCTATTTCAAATTATTCAATTTAGGTACTAACAGTAGGAGGAAGAAGGTTAGGTAGGTATCTTATCAATTTATTATCAGTATCATACGAATATTTGATATTCAAAGGTAGGTAGGTACTTAACATGATAAAAATAATATCAATGAAGAAGGAAGGATCTACCTACCTAGTAGAGCAAATCTTGAACTGGTTTTAGATACCAGGCCTGAAATCGTAGTCAAGAGGAAAGGCCATTCAGAAGGAACAAGGAATCTACTCATAACAAACGGTAGAATCAGGATGGACAAAACGTACAAATTAAAATAAATACGAAGAGATTATACATAGAAAACCAAATTTTAGACCGAAGTTTTCCTTTATTCAAAACCAAAGCCATTAATTCGAATATTTCTTTGAAAATTCGCTCATTAAGTCATGCTGCATGACTGGTTTTTTTTGGTTCCGTGTCTGCCTGTCTGTGGTAATTCCTTGTAACGCCCATAACTACCCGAAATAATGGTCCGAAATGGAGTGAAATTTGGAGGGTAGGTGCGGGTTGGGTCACAGATGGTCCGATACCAAAATCATAGAAAAATTACCGTAACTTTCGTCTGCGCATGCGCAAACGTGAAATACTTGGAACGCCCATAACTTCCCTAAATATATTTGAAATCAGTTCAAACTTAGAGTGTCGACCAGGAATAATACTTTGATCGTTCCAAATGAATTGCATTGGAGTCGTACTGTAACTTTCGTCTGCGGATGCGCGAACATGAAATGTTGACCATTTCCTTGTAACGCTTCTAACAACGTGAAAAATAGTCGTACAGAGCTGAGATGTTGAGGGTACACGCGGGTTGGTTCGCAGGTGGTCCCGTTTCAAAATCATGAAAATCGTTTTGTTTGCGCATGCGCAAACGTGAAAGACTTGAAACTCCCATAACTACCTTAAATATCGTTGAAATGAGTTCAGATTTGGAGGGTCGATCAGGGATAATACTTTGATAGTTCCTTATGAATTTCATTGGGCTCGTAATGTAACTTTCGTCTGCGCATGCGCTAACATGAAGTGTTGACCATTTCCTTGTAACGCTTCTAACAACGTGAAAAATAGTCGTACAGAGCTGAGATGTTGAGGGTACACGCGGGTTGGTTCGCAGGTGGTCCCGTTTCAAAATCATGAAAATCGTTTTGTTTGCGCATGCGCAAACGTGAAAGACTTGAAACTCCCATAACTACCTTAAATATCGTTGAAATGAGTTCAGATTTGGAGGGTCGATCAGGGATAATACTTTGATAGTTCCTTATGAATTTCATTGGGCTCGTAATGTAACTTTCGTCTGCGCATGCGCTAACATGAAGTGTTGACCATTTCCT
Organism: Leptopterna dolabrata; assembly: GCA_954871275.1. Taxonomy (NCBI): domain Eukaryota; kingdom Metazoa; phylum Arthropoda; class Insecta; order Hemiptera; family Miridae; genus Leptopterna; species Leptopterna dolabrata. The sequence continues at coordinate 90,291 of CATPAC010000028.1, read as the reverse complement.
TGTAACGCTTCTAACAACGTGAAAAATAGTCGTAGAGAGCTGAGATGTTGAGGGTACACGCGGGTTGGATCGCAGGTGGTCCCGTTTCAAAATCATGAAAATCGTTTTGTTTGCGCATGCGCAAACGTGAAAGACTTGAAACTCCCATAACTACCTTAAATATCGTTGAAATGAGTTCAGATTTGGAGGGTCGATCAGGGATAATACTTTGATAGTTCCTTATGAATTTCATCGGGCTCGTAATGTAACTTTCGTCTGCGCATGCGCTAACATGAAGTGTTGACCATTTTTTTGTAACGCTTCCAATAACGCGAAAAATAGTCGTAGAGAGCTGAAATTTTGAGGGTACACGCGGGTTGGATCGCAGATGGTCCCGTATCAAAACGAACCTACCCAACTATTCCATACTTTCATGCGACTGAAGTGAGGAAGCTATACCGCCTACTGGCGGTGAGATTTGGCAGACGTTTTAAGAGGCATTTGTGAGCTCAACGCCAACCGAGTAGGTTCAAATTTTCTAACCCGCTAACATTGTCCAACTGTATTTACATTAGCCGACTGAACTCAAATTGGACCTTTTGAACGGAATTAAGCCCGCTCCCTCCCCAATATTTAGGCCACTCTATGATCCACCGCCACCAGTAAGTACATATCCATGATTGTTTACTTTTGAAATGCTAGTAACATTTGATAAAAAACTATGCGGTAATTGGGGCCCTTACGTCCACGCTTAAACTTTTTTCCCATTAGTACACGCTAGCGGCACTCCGTACCGCACTTCTGTTTCTGGCATCTGCCAGCTACCAGCTCTCCCATCTAATTGTGCTATGGCTCTAAAACGAATGGGTAACATCAACAGAATACACAGCCGTGTTTAGATAAAACGTTATCCTTCAAAATCTTATAATTATCTGAACTAAAACAACTCAAAACCAAAACAAATCGTAAAATTCACATTTCTCTCAATACATTGCCCTCAGACTAGCAGTGACTAACTTCTTTCTCTTTACAAACAAAACATTACAAGAAGTTCACTTTTTCGTCAGTATATTGCACCTGTAATGGATGCACAAAATATCACTAACGATTTTTTTTGCCTCCAGGTAAGATCCTACATATAAAAAAAATCAGTGACGAATGGTCTCAAGAAATCACAGCAAAATCGAAAAATCAAAGTGACAAAAAATGAGGGGACAATTGAGTCGTTTCCCCAAAAACAATATGAGAGGCAAACTTCATCTCGGAAAGCAACAAAAATTACCACAGTCATATACATCGCAAATACACCCTTCAAATACAGCAAGGAAAAACTAAAACTAAAATAAAATACTATAAAATTATAAAAATACAATTAAGGAAGTTTCTGCGAAAGAAAAACAGTGAGAAATCAAGGAACAAGAAGAAGAGAAGTGATTGAGAATACTTACATTATTACACGCTGGGGGTACTGCGTACCGCAACTTCAAAAACGCTGCAAAGTCCTTGTCACATGGGTTTATTATTCTATTGGAGTTCTAGAGATTTTTGTTGGCTGTTAAATGTATTGTTTCTTTCATGTGGAATGATTGAAATAGCTATTTCTGATGATTTCCACCAATTTTGGCCCCCAAAACATGAAATAGGTACCTACGCTTTTTTTTCTTTTTTTTTTAGATCATCTTTGATCATTGGTAATGGCATTTAATGGTCTTGATTCACCTGTTTACACTTTTTCCAATGTTATTGTACACATTGATGGTGATTTCAGACAGTTTTCCAGGTTTTTGACTCATAAAAAACCAATTTTGGGAGCTGAACCTTTGGTAAAACCTCAATTTCCGCGTCTTTGGTCAAAATCGACTTCATATTCGGTCTTCTCGTTCTCAAAAACATGGAAAAAGATACCTCAAAAGCTCATGTTACTAACATGTTGTTAAAACGCAAAAAGTACCTATTTTTATACACATTTTCACTCACAACACCCCTGGGTATATTCCGATCGGGCTGAAAAGTTTCGGGACACAACTAGGGCCCAAATGGAGCATGTGTGCGAAAGAACGACTTTTTTAGACCGAAAATGAAGCCTGTACACGTGATAAGGCGGACGGCGTACGGTGGACGGCGGACGGACATTATTGCATTTTGGTTTATTATTCTGTGAATAATACAACTATGTATTCGCTCAGCAAAAAATTTTTATAACACCCCCTCAAAATTTTTTTCTTTTCCGTTTCAAGGTGCGTAGATTCCAAAAATGCAATGTCCGTCCGCCGTAGAATATGTACTATTCTATGCATAATTATGTAGATCGCAGACCCTCCGTAGGTTAGTACCTAACCCCGTACTCGTTACTAGGTACCTACCTAAATCACGAGTTAAATGTTGCTAAAATAATTCTGCCGATGACAAACAGTACCTAACAAAAAGAAACACACATAATGAAGTTCTGAAAAGAAATTGTTGATGAGGAGTGAAAAAAGTTGCAAAAGTACCTACCAACAAACTCCAGCCCCTTCTACGTAGATGGTATAATGAACCGTTGTGTAATAATTTACCGTTGAGTAATGATTTACCGCAGTAATAATTTACCCATCAATAATACTTCAACGTTTGTTCAAGTTTCACTACCTACCAACAAACTCCAAAAGAGCCATCATTTTTCAAATTAAATAATATCACAGAACAACCAACTCGACTTCATACTCCGCCAATATAATCAGGTGATCCCTACCAATGATTGGCCGTATTCACAAATTCCTATTGTGGGCGCGTCTCTGGTTACGAGATTTGGTTTGAATTGTATACAATTTCATTCACACTGGAGTCGAAAATGCCTGTCGGTGCAAACTTCGGGGCCTTACTGTGAACGAACGGCTGGACGTACGACGCTCCGGATGGTCTTAAAAAACTCGCAAGTTCAAGAATTATTTAAAACCGTAAAAATATTTACGTAAAAAAATGGTATAGGCGTTTTGAAAATTTCAACCCCTATTTTGAACCCCTTAGAGATGACTGACAGTAACGTCGAGCTTCGAGGACCAACTAGACCCCGAACGGAACCTATAACCCGAATTTCATCAATTTTTTTTCATGGTAACTAAGAAAAGTGGCCCGTACGGCGTACGGCGTACGGCGGACAGACAGAAATATTTTTATTGCAGTTTTGGATTCTACATACCTTGAAACGTAAACCATCAAATTTTGAGGGGGGTTAAGAATTTTTTTTTTCATGCTCGATTCCAATGGTTCATTATTGAAAATAATAAACCAAAAAAAAAAGCGTACCTATTTCATGTTTTGGGGGCCAAAATTGGTGGAAATCATCAGAAATAGCTATTTCAATCATTCCACATGAAAGAAACAATACATCTAACAGCCAACAAAAATCTCTAGAACTCCAATAGAATAATAAACCCATGTGACAAGGACTTTGCAGCGTTTTGGAATCTACGCACCTTGAAACGGAAAAGAAAAAATTTTGAGGGGGTGTTATAAAAATTTTTTGCTGAGCGAATACATAGGTGTATTATTCACAGAATAATAAACCAAAACATAAAGGCACGCTAGCGGAACGGAGTGCCGCTCGGATGGACCTTTTCACTTTCAAATGCTCTCAACAACTGAATGTAGAATTCCCGAAACCTGCATAGCGTCCACGATGCTCAGGGATAGTTGGAAAGAGAATACCTGGGGCCCTCGTGTCGCCTGGGGTGCTCAGAGTGCGTGCAATCGAGTTTTTCAAAAAATGCGGTACAGAGTGCCGCTTAGCGTGCACATAAGGGTTGCAACCGAAAACGGTTGGACGTCCCATGAAAAGAATTCATCTTGGTATTGGGTTATACCGCGCTTTGAATTCAACAAACGTCTCTTGACTACCGACACGACCGGACACAGAAGACAGAACGCAACCAACTGAGGTTGGTCATCGATGACATTGGCTACATTCATAAGAGGTTGTAATCACCTTCACCTAACAACGATTCCGTCCTTACGCGCCCGCTCGAGCCAAAAGTCGTTTCTTTTATTGAGGTCGAAAAGCTGACATTTCCAACCGAAGTGTGTTCAAAACCCCCAGTCCGTGTCCAGCCATCACGATGAAGGGAGGCTTCATAACTCACTACGCGCTTCGGCCCATCACGAGCCGCCAACCATCTTTTAGCTCGGTTACGACCCCTTTGTTAAGTAACGAAAGAACGTGATCGCAATACTCTGCCTCAACTTGATTGCACGCATCGGTACTTGGGATAGCAATGAGCCAATGAATAATTTGACTGCTCACCTCGCATTAACGGTTGCCGAGTAGTCCAACTCAATCTTCACTGATTCGATCTCCTCAGTATTTCAGCATCATGCGATCGTAAAGAATCCTGAAAATTCTTCCACAACTTTTCGTTATCTGTATAAAAAACGGCCAATTCGAGTAGGCAGTATAGCTTCCTCGCTTGAATCACATGAACGTATCGAATAGTTGGGTAGGTTCATTTTTATACGGGACCATCTGCGATCGAACCCGCGTGTACCCTCAAAATGTCATCTCTCTACGATTAATTTTCGCGTAGCTAAAAGCGTTACAAGGAAACGGTCAACATTTCATGTTCGCGCATGCGCAGACGAATGTCATATGCAATTATCAATGTGTTATTCCTGATCGACCTTCCAAATCTGAACTCATTTCAACGGTATTTAAGGAAGTTACGGGCGTTTCAAGTATTTCACGTTTGCGCATGCGTGGACGGGACGATTTTCATGATTTTGAAATGGAACCATCTGCGATCAACCCCGTGTGTACCCTCAAAATTTCAGCTCTCTACGACTATTTTCGCGTAGTTGGAAGCGTTACAAGGAAATGGTCAACATTTCATGTTCGCGCATGCGCAGTCGAAAGTTACATTACGATTCCAATGAAATTCATATGGAACTATCAAAGTATTATTCCTGATCGACCCTCCAAGTTTGAACTCATTTCCACGATATTAAGGGTTGTTATGAGCTTTTCAAGTATTTCAGTTTGCGCATGCGCAGACGAAAGGTACAGTACTTTTTCAATGGTTTTTTTGTACGGGATCATCTGTGACCCAACCCGCACCTACCCTCTAAATTTCAGCCCATTTCGACCATTATTTCGGGTAGGTATGGGCGTTACAAGGAATTACCACAGACAGACACGGAACGAAAAACGTTCCTCGATGTCTAAAACGCAAAATGGTTGTGGAAATTTTCATTTTGGAGGACATACATTTTTTTTTACTCATTCACAAATCCAAGGCTTCCCTACCGTCGGTAGTGAGGAAGCAATAGCTGTTGTCTAAATTACTGTTATGAACGCAATAAACACGAAAGAAATTTCGTGGTGAACTAAAATATTGAGGCTATACCTACTGTTGGTGCCACACAAATTTCCTCAAAAATACTGCATTGTCCACAAAGGCAGAGGGTATACCTACCCGTCATTAGAAAGTTTCGAAAACTGTAACACTTATTTTTCACTTCTCTTTGTGGATAAAGGGTTTTTAAAAATTCCTAGGTCCTAGATACTCGGCCAAAACGCACAGAAAAACCAATTTTTAAATTTTTTTTTTTTTGCGCGTGAACCCGTCAAATTGAAGGACCCTCATTCGCCAAACTGGAAGAAACGTCGAGCTGAAAATTGGCGCACCGGTATAAATTCCTATAATAGTAAATGGTATGAAAACAGAACCTAAACCCCACAATTTTACGAGGTTTCATATTTTCTTGCCATACAAAAATAATAATGGAGAAAATATATTTTGTGTCGGTAACTTTTCGTTGAGAAATATCTGTATGCCTCTGAATCCGCAATCTATAGATTATATGCAGTTATGGGTGAAATGTTTGAGACGGTCACCAATCGCGACCAGTACGTTACACGGTTCCATGGGTGTGACATAACGATTCGCTCTCCTATTGAAAATCCGGACAGACTCGTTTGACAGTGCAATAGTTCTGTTGGCTCCACCAGCCCGCAGCCCTCTCATGCTGAATTCGTCGTCCATTGTTTGAGGTTGGGTAAACGGGTCACCCAAATTTACTGAGGCGAGAGCCGTTGGTTCGGGCACTCACGGAATGGCACGTGAATGAGTAAACGATACTTCTACATAAGGTACGTATGTATGTGTGTCTACTTTCTTGGCAGTCGAGCTTCTTGCATGAAGAGGTAAGACAAATCCAGTTGAGATAGAGTACACTTTGATACTCTACGCGAGAGAAATTTCTACCGCCTTACAAGATTTGAGCTCTGGGGTGATTTGATGAAATCCTTATATGTATAATACGGAATAAGTTGTTATAGCTTTTCCAAGTCAAATTGAGAATTTTCCAAGTCAAATTGAGAATTTTCCAAATCGAATTGAGAATTTTCCAAGTCAAATTGAGAATTTTCCAAATCAATTTGAGAATTTTCCAAATCGAATTGAGAATTTTCCAAATCGAATTGAGAATTTTCCAAATCGAATTGAGAATTTTCCAAATCGAATTGAGAATTTTCCTAATCGAATTTTTCAAAGAGAATTTTCTTTAATAAATAAAGATAGAACGGAATTAGCCAAACTAAAGTGACAATTTTTCAAATAAAATCAAAACTTTTAATTCTTCATAAAAGATGACAAAAATAATGAAGCCTTCTTCATAAAAAATTATGAAGAAGACTCAAACTTGATATTCTTTCTCTTGATAAGATGTTGGATAATAAATATAAAGAAAAGAGAGTTATTAAATGGTTGTCTATGAGAACAAAATACACTGTTATAAAGTTTTTATTTGAAATGGGTTTCCATGATTTCTTCGCGGGTGATTTAGCAAGTTGATGATGTCTGGACTTGGAAAAACGTGTTTGTTGTGATCCTCTCTACCAGCACTAATAATCAGACAAATGTCTGCCCAGAGGGCGGGCCAAAAAATAGCTTACCACATCGTTGGTATAATTATTAGGTGGTGTATCCACAATATTTACTTCAGCCTTGAACATTATTAGATAGGATCCTGAATTGGCGCATGGTCAGATCTACAGCTGTCCTGTCTCAGGAACATTTTAGGAGGCCATTTAGACACATAGATACTATAGGTAGGTACCTACTAGACTAGTAAGCCTCCTGAAGAGGAAACGGGCGAAGAGATGCAGACGCAGGGAATTGGTGCGCAGAGGATATGGAATTCATGAATCTTCTGCTACTACTGAGCACTATGAAATTCACAGCGTATACACCTTTACTGGGACTCAGCCTACTTGATCACACAACAGGACACCATAATCATATATGGAACCTGGCTCCCGGTGAATTCGCTGTAATCCTGGGAAATGATAGTATTGTACTTTGAAGTATTGTACTTATGATAGTATTGTAGAAATGGTAGCAGTCTTCCTAAACAAAATTCTCAATGGGCAGAAATTACCATATGCCCACATTACGGGTCTACGAGCCGATCCGTGAATCAAGAAAGGGGAATGGAACTTGTTGTTATTTCTCCAGTTTTATTTGATGAAATATAATACAGCATGAATAGGCTATAGATATAGGGTACAAGTATGTTATAGCCCCGCCAATATCGATTGTATGGATTATCTCAAATACATCGATCCTTGTGGTATCGATGACGGCTCAATATGGCGTCCCGATGCCTACATCCCGGGTGCCGATATCAACTTTCAAAATGAATACGGGAAGACCATTGTAAGGACACCAAAAAATAAGAGTGACTATAACATACTTGTACCATCTATTCAGAAGTCCCAAACAACCTGCTCATTCACGGGATAGTTTCTGGGATTGTTTATCTTTTTTGAGATGCGAGGGCTAGCGAGCATCCAGATCGCTTGACAATGCGAGCGGCGGAATGGGAACTAAACTTCTTGTACACCCACCGTCTTGTCTGATACACGTCATCGATACCACAAGGATCGATGTATTTGAGATAATCGATACAATCGATATTGGCGGGGCTATAACAAACTTGTACCAGATATAGAATGACGTGGAACAAGAGAGCTATTTATCTTATTAGTATAACATTTCCAAGTCAAATTCAACCTTTTCCAAACCAAATTCAACTTTTCCCAAGTCAAATTCAACTTTTTCTAAGCCAAATTCAATTTTTTCCATTTCAAATTCAACTTTTTCCATTTCAAATTCAGCCTTCAGACTTCAGCAAAAAATATAAATTTTAATAAACTGGATAGTGAACCCCCATTACTAACTATATGTTGCATTATTTAAGACTTAAATTAAACAACGCTGTAGTGTTTTTTTTTTAATTAAAATTAAAAATTTTCCTTTTGTGTGCTTCGTGTTTACTTCTTTAATGCCTATTTCGTTGTCCATCAAACCTTCTGATTAATCGAACGCAGCTCATCTGATGTCATACGAAGTAGCGAGGGAGTTTGCAGTCGCTATCTGATGTCATCCGAAATTCAATTTAAACCTTAAATAATGCAACAAAAAGTTTTTAATGGGGTTCACAAATTCAGTTTATTAAACTTTATAAAACTTTACGTTTTTTGCTGAAGTAGGGGAAGGTTGAATTTTAAATGGAAAAAGTTGAATTTGACTTAGAAAAAGTTGAATTTGACTTGGAAGAAGTTGAATTTGACTTGGAAAAAGTTGAATTTGGTTTGGAAAAGGTTGAATTTGGTTTGGAAACTTGACTTGGAAATGCTATATATTATTATGTAGGTATAATTAGTGTATGTATATTAAACTATGACCTAAACGCGACGGTAACGATGACCAGACATGGGTATGTCCGACTGTCAGCCTCCTCGTGGTACATACGGCTAATGACAGCTGGGAAAAATATCTGGGAAGGATATAATTTCATATATCGATCTTCATCATATCGGTCTTCTTTTCATATCGGTCTTATATCGTTTCGGGTAACCCGAATCGCCGACAGTGTTGAAAAAACAAAGTTCGTTGCATGTCCAAAAATAAATGCATTGTTTAAAAATAGTTAAGCTTAATCGGAATGAATCACCGGAATCTGTGTTGGAAACCTTTACTGGGTAGAAGATACAATGGGAAACACTGGTCGGGTAGATAAGCATAAAGCTTACTCATTCTTTCGCGGAATATTCCAAAGGAAATGATGAACGTCGCCAATATCCCACTATCTCGAAATCTGCAGTTATAGGTTACCAGATTATCTGTTCATATAGGAGCTTTAAATAGCGGTACTCAAGATTAATCTTTTTGGGTACAATATTTCGCCAACTTTGTGCCCTAGCTTTTACACACACACACCATCTCTCCTCCTCCTACCAGGAATGGCTACTCGCACATAACGTGAACCAATAACCAGGACTTGCCACGTGGAAGCGGCTGCCTCAAGTCACTTCACATTCACCCAAAAAATTCAATTCCTCCGCTCTATCAGCTCGCTCCATTTGCTCACAGTTGAGTCGACATCAATGTTGGCCGGGGATACCCACGGGTCTGAAAAATTTATTTATTTTAACCTGACCCTTCAGGTTTTTGCGATGGGACCCCCCGCCGAAAAACGACAGGAAAAAGTGAGACCAAATAGTGAGACCAAATAGTGAGATAAAAGTAGCGCGAAATTTTCTTATGATTTTCACGTACAACCCAGTAGTTGCTAGGGAAATGAAACTTCTTTCATTTTCATCGGACAAAAATCGATTTCCATTCGTTGGAAAGCTCTTGATTTATCACGCATTTATTTCGTATTTGTTCTTGGTATTTATTTCCTAGTTTCATAATATAACTATATAAATGGATGTTATAAATCGATAGTAAACAATGACGCTTGTTTGGTTGTCACTTGGTTGTTTCGATGTGTATAAGCGTGGCTAAAGCTTATATAATACAGCGAGGGGGACAAAAACCTGAAGGGTCAGGTACACCACATTTTAGCCGTCAGGCTTTAAGCGGAAGTCATCCGGGGGTGCAGGGGGCGAAGCCCCCGCCGAGGCGCGCAGCGCCGAGTTTTTTTGAATTTTTTTAATGCAAGTAGGTTCCACATTCCACTTTGAGAATTTTGGCACCAACCGCACTCTGCTACGAATAAGTATTTTATGATTTTTAGAAATTTCGTGCACTAGTGACGTCACACCGGGTAAGGGGTGCCGGCCCATGTGGGATGGGTGGAATGACGTCAGTGGTGCACGAAATTTCGAAAAATCATACAATAAAAATTGCTTCTCGTAGAAAGAGTCTTGCATTGTTGTAGTAAAAGCCGTGGCCGTGCCTGTTCGACCAGGGTCTATCGGGGCCCCCAGGCGAGAACTAACCCCCCCCCCCCCCCCCCCACTATCGTTCCGAAAAATATAAGGTACAAATGAATTTTTCTAAATGAACAGCAAAATATATAGGTACCTACTATTATAAAATATGGATGATAAGCAGAGCCCTTCACAATATGGCACTTATTTTTGTGAAATAGGGCCCTAAAAAATTTGGCAATATGGCACTTATTTTGGCCCAAATATGGCAATTATTTCTCTCAATATGGCACTTATTTTTCAACCCTCTCCGACCACCCCAGCTATTCTGAGACGATAATATCACAACATTCATGTTATTTATGCTAAATAATTTATTTTATTTACAAAGCTTTATACAAATAATTAATTATTATTAGTAGTAGTAGTATTATTAAATAACAACATCAGGTGTGCTGCAACGCTTTCCATTGAAAATCCCAGCCGATCACTCAGGAGGTATTTCATTTTTGAGAAAGTCCTCTCCACACCAGCTGATGTTGCCGGGGCGTATTTCATAGAGAGAACATCAGCAGGTTCCCAGCCAACCTTCGGAGTGGCTTCCTCACCAGACAGAGTGGCTACCCGTGGAAGCACCCCATTCCAAAAGGGTTAAGAGGCATTAGTAATCCCTCTACACTAATGGCCTCAGGGTTCGAGAAACCTCATGTCATTCAGAAATTTTCACTTCAAATTTTTTTTTTAAATTTTGGTTTATTATTTTCAATAATGAACCATTGGAATCGAGCATGAAAAAAAAAATTCTTACCCCCCCTCAAAATTTGATGGTTTACGTTTCAAGGTATGTAGAATCCAAAACTGCAATAAAAATATTTCTGTCTGTCCGCCGTACGCCGTACGCCGTACGGGCCACTTTTCTTAGTTACCATGAAAAAAAATTGATGAAATTCGGGTTATAGGTTCCGTTCGGCGTCTAGTTGGTCCTCGAAGCTCGACGTTACTGTGAGTCATCTCTAAGGGGTTCAAAATAGGGGTTGAAATTTTCAAAACGCCTATACCATTTTTTTTACGTAAATATTTTTACGGTTTTAAATAGTTCTTGAACTTGCGAGTTTTTTAAGACCATCCGGAGCATCGTACGTCCAGCCGTTCGTTCACAGTAAGGCCCCGAAGTTTGCACCGACAGGCATTTTCGACTCCAGTGTGAATGAAATTGTATACAATTCAAACCAAATCTCGTAACCAGAGACGCGCCCACAATAGGAAATTTGGCGGAGATAGAATCATTGCTAGTGATCACCTGATTATATTGGCGGAGTATGAAGTCGAGTTGGTTGTTCTGTCATACTATTTCATTTGAAAAACGCTGCAAATCCCTGCACAACGGTTTATTATTTTGTATAGAATACCCTTCTGTTACAGATCACAGCTCTATGTATAGATAACCCGTCTATATAATATAATATGTACTATTCTATGCATATTATGTAGATCGCAGACCCTCCGTAGGTTAGTACCTAACCCCGTACTCGTTACTAGGTACCTACCTAAATCACGAGTTAAATGTTGCTAAAATAATTCTGCCGATGACAAACAGTACCTAACAAAAAGAAACACACATAATGAAGTTCTGAAAAGAAATTGTTGATGAGGAGTGAAAAAAGTTGCAAAAGTACCTACCAACAAACCAGCCCCTTCTACGTAGATGGTATAATGAACCGTTGTGTAATAATTTACCGTTGAGTAATGATTTACCGTAGTAATAATTTACCCATCAATAATACTTCAACTTTTGTTCAAGTTTCACTACCTATCAACAAACTCCAAAAGAGCCGTCATTTTTCAAATTAAATAATATCACAGAACAACCAACTCGACTTCATACTCCGCCAATATAATCAGGTGATCCCTACCAATGATTGGCCGTATTCACAAATTCCTATTGTGGGCGCGTCTCTGGTTACGAGATTTGGTTTGAATTGTATACAATTTCATTCACACTGGAGTCGAAAATGCCTGTCGGTGCAAACTTCGGGGCCTTACTGTGAACGAACGGCTGGACGTACGACGCTCCGGATGGTCTTAAAAAACTCGCAAGTTCAAGAACTATTTAAAACCGTAAAAATATTTACGTAAAAAAAATGGTATAGGCGTTTTGAAAATTTCAACCCCTATTTTGAACCCCTTAGAGATGACTCACAGTAACGTCGAGCTTCGAGGACCAACTAGACGCCGAACGGAACCTATAACCCGAGTTTCATCAATTTTTTTTCATGGTAACTAAGAAAAGTGGCCCGTACGGCGTACGGCGTACGGCGGACAGACAGAAATATTTTTATTGCAGTTTTGGATTCTACATACCTTGAAACGTAAACCATCAAATTTTGAGGGGGGGTAAGAATTTTTTTTTTCATGCTCGATTCCAATGGTTCATTATTGAAAATAATAAACCAAAATGACGGCTCTTTTTGAGTTTGTTGGTAGGTAGTGAAACTTGAACAAACGTTGAAGTATTATTGATGGGTAAATTATTACTACGGTAAATCATTACTCAACGGTAAATTATTACACAACGGTCCATTATACCATCTACGTAGAAGGGGCTGGAGTTTGTTGGTAGGTACGTTTGCAACTTTTTTCACTCCTCATCAACAATTTCTTTTCAGAACTTCATTATGTGTGTTTCTTTTTGTTAGGTACTGTTTGTCATCGGCAGAATTATTTTAGCAACATTTAACTCGAGATTTAGGTAGGTACCTAGTAACGAGTACGGGGTTAGGTACTAACCTACGGAGGGTCTGCGATCTACATAATATGTATAGAATAGTACATATCATATTATATAGACGGGTTATCTATACATAGAGCTGTGATCTGTAACGGAAGGGTATTCTATACAAAATAATAAACCGTTGTGCAGGGATTTGCAGCGTTTTTTTGAAGGAGTTTGGCGAAAAAAAGGCAAAACATGGCACAAACTTGGCATTTTCCCAAAAATCGGCCGAATATGGCATTTTACAAAAAAATCGGCAGAATATGGCATTTTTGTATGGCGCCATGGCAATATGGCATTTGAAGGGCTCTGATTATAAGTAATGATATAGGTACTGAGATTATAGTGATCACTTAGGGACTCAGTTTGGTACCGTCTACATAAATTGCACTAAATAAATTGATAGTAAATTTTTTTGGTACCTACTCTTACTCCATTGTAACTGATACCGTTAGAATCGGCGCAAAAAGTTCTTTTGAACAAAATCAATTTAAACGGGATCGGAGGCAAAAAGTGGAGCACATCAGTAAAATTAACTTATGCTCGGGTGGACAGGAAATTCCCAAAGGACCGAACAGTTAAACCTCTGCAAATACTACATGTGTGTGTTTTGCATTAGGCACATACCTAGTACCTTGTAGTTATAGTTATTATAAAATAGCTCGAATTCTCAAATCTAAGCGATCAGTAAGTTCCGTTGAATCGAATGGCTGATATAACTTGATAAACACTTGTCTCTTCTTCTTCTGTGTTTTGGTTTATTATTTTCAATAATGAATCTTTGGTGCATGAATAAGAGAAAAAATGACCTCCTACCCCACTCAAAATTTGATGGCTTCCGTTTCAAGGTAGCAACGTAGAATCCGAATATGGAATTTAAAAAATTCTGTCCGTCCGCCGTACTTACATAAATTTCTAGAACACCGTAGCTCGAAAGCTAATGGAACCTGCCTTATTTATACCTACGATTCAAAATACCGTTCTTTTTCCAAGTTTCCTCATTCTCGGACTTTTCGGGATTTTGAAATTCTTTCCCGTCCTTTTTGACTGCCCATGTAACTAACTTAGATAATCAGGACAGACAAGAATAAGACAATCTATTCAACATTTAATTGTTTCTATTCAAATAAGTAGTTAGGTAGGTACTCGATTGGTCGGCAGGCTACAAAGTTGTACGTAGATCATCTCTATGGCATTGAACTTCAATAGCCAGTGCATGATATATGCTTTAAATATATATTGGTAAATATAGTTAAATTTATGAGGCCAATGTAATCATTTTAATTCCTAGTCACAGTCGTACTGACCTACTGATTAAAATCGAAGTTTTCTTATTTGGATTGTCCATCCAATAGACGTGGAAATTTCAAGGAAAACAGGTTCTCCATAAGCAGTAGGAATTGTCATTCGGATTTTAATCATATTCGTACTGGGCCATTCAGCAACCTGCCTAAATATAGATATACCTACGTACTTAATACCGTCGATATTTCAGTTCGTAATTTCTACCTCTCTGTCGCTTAGATATACAGGCGTTTCAAAGATTTTACCCTACGGATATATTTATAACTAAACATATCAATATCCTTGTTGCTTATTAATCTGAACGAGTTTGATTTTCATATTTTCACCAGCGTCGGATTCGTGTTCAAGATGTTCGGAAATGGGGAATAAGTCATCGATTGATCAAAAGGCAGGAACGAGGCAAAAATGGGTCTAATCGAAAATATAAAATTTCCACTGGTTTTGAGGGCTGAGATTATTAATTTAATTTTCTTGCCATCAGTAGGTAAGTCGATGTCTGCACTTGTCTAAGTTTGGTCTGTTGAGGCGATCTTGAACAGTGGCCGGTCTGTGTCTCTCTCCACACAATGGAGTAGGTATCATAATTTCAGTATTTACCATCGTGTTACTGTTAGCAAGTTCAGTGGTAGGTAGCGGTCAATACTCAGACAATCACTGATCAGGCAATTTACGGAGCTGCTACCTACCCAATAGGTATTGATTTATTTTTGTTCATCAAACCAACTTGGAGCATCTGCAGCGATATTTGAAATTAATAAAAACTAAAATTTATCAATATTAGATCGGGGATGTAGGGAGTCTACCTGTTACTGGGTCATACGAACTTTAATGGTTTTAGGGCTTTCATTTGATGTACTCGTCATTTGGTGTACACTGAGGGACTATAATGTCCTAATGTACTAGAAAAAATGTAAAATTTATTCTACTCTAATATTTCTATGAGAGTTGAAATACGAGTTCATACCTATAATAAGGTCCTTGCAATTTCCTATGCCGCTTATATCACAAATCCCGAAGCTTAAGTAATACTTACTTATTCTTCTCCGAAAATTCACCGACGATAGGGTCAACAGTATCTAAACAGTAATAGAATCACAGGAAAATGAATGGATACCAGGTGAATGTGTCTTTCTCGAGATGTACCTACTTTTATACCACCATACAATCGGTCGGTTTAGATAACATTAATTCAGATATACAGGGTGTTTCTTAAGTAGTGAACCACCCTTTCTAACTACGTTATTTTCAGGAAAATGAAAAAAAGCTTCTAAAGTAACCCCCCTTCATTTTTTACAATGAATTCAAATATCTCATTCCCGCACTTTGCGCATGCGCGGAAACATGCGCAATTGACACCAACTTCGTTTTTTCAAATGGGTACCCTAATTTTTTATTGCAGATTCAGATTCTACGTAAAATTTCATGAACATTTGACCCCTCAATCGATGAATTTGACTGCGCAGAACCTGTTCTGCGAGCGTGCAAAGTTGCTCAGCTGCCAAATTTCGCAAAACTTGGCGTCTAGTAATCCCCAAGTGTGGCACATGATTTTTCATTGTTTTTCAACGCTGATTCACATGGTGCTATCCGTTTTTTGATTTGGCTCGATTTGAACGAATTAATGGCCAAAAGTCGGTTATTTTGTACGGAAAAAAAACGTGTTTTGAGGCGTGTGTTTGCACATGAATTACATAATTTGCTATTCCCATCCTCTCTTCCAGTCTCAACAGAAGCGAAGGAATTTGTAAAATAAAATAATACTCCTCAAAACACGTTTTTTTTCGTACAAAATAACCGACTTTTGGCCATTATTTCGTTCAAATCGAGTCAAATCAAAAAACGGATAGCACCATGTGAGTCAGCGTTGAAAAACAATGAAAAATCATGTGCCACACTTGGGGATTACTAGACGCCAAGTTTTGCGAAATTTGGCAGCTGAGCAACTTTGCACGCTCGCAGAACAGGTTCTGCGCAGTCAAATTCATCGATTGAGGGGTCAAATGTTCATGAAATTTTACGTAGAATCTGAATCTGCAATAAAAAAATTAGGGTACCCATTTGAAAAACCGAAGTTGGTGTCAATTGCGCATGTTTCCGCGCATGCGCAAAGTGCGGGAATGAGATATTTGAATTCATTGTAAAAAATGAAGGGGGGTTACTTTAGAAGCTTTTTTTCATTTTCCTGAAAATAACGTAGTTAGAAAGGGTGGTTCACTACTTAAGAAACACCCTGTATACATCAGCTCTGTAATCGGGATGAACTGCTTTACGCATAGCTTCCAGCTTACATTGCTCCTATCAAATAACATTGATGAACATCGTAGATATTCCATTTGTCCAACAGGTGAAGGGTTGTAAAATTGCTATAAATACCACGATCAGACAACAGAGCACAGACATTTCATTATCTGCATTTTTGGAACGTTTCACTGACTGCTTCTTGACTTATTTGAAAAACATATTTCCACATTTTCACGGCAATTTACGAGTGATTTAGTTCGTATCGACAAACAAGATAACCTAAGTAGATCCGGGGGGTTTTACCTATGTTAACATCGGTACTTCTATATAGATCGGTAGTTAAGGCTGGTAAACAGATGGATCTAGTTGGACTTTCCGTAACGGTATATGTCTTGTATATTGGCACTAAACTATTTTCCCCCAAATTTGTGGACATCTATATACTATATTACGGTATTTTCAAAATCGTTTGCACCCTCCAGCAGCCCAGTCACCACACGCTTACGCCCCTGGAAGTAAGTAACAGTAGATTTCCTTCGCAGTTACATAATGGACCTGGAGATTGCGGCCCAGTCTAAATTTATACTCGACAGTGGCATTCGACAACCTTCGCCAGGAAACTTGTTTGGGTACATATAACAGCGAATGTTGTATATCTACGCCCGTTTCCTGTTCGCCCTCATTCCTCATCTCGATCTTTCTCCAGCTGAGACCTATAATGCTTACAGCCGGACTACCTAACAGAATTAAGCTGGATTCCAACCGTCTTCGTCCTATTGAGAAACATAATTTTGAGGATAATACCAGGGGCCTGTTTCCTAAAATAACAAGTCACAAGTCGGTTTTATGTCGAATGTCATAGAAACTCAAGCGTTTCGTATGAAGTGCGAATTTCACACATTAAATTTCAACAAGTCTACCATCAGAGGTTGGCAAGTTACAAGTGGATTTTGTACAAGTGACGAGAAAAGTAACCACCTACAGGTATTTCGAAAAAGCTACGCATGTAACTGCCGATTTTTTTTTTTTTTTTTTTTTTTTACCAATCACTACTTCCCTGTAACCAGGGGCGTTGCGTCTAAGGCCACTTGGGCCACTGCCCCGGCATCCAGAAACACTAAGAGTAAAAAAAACTCAACCATGTGTTCAGTTGGCATTTGAATTTCCCTCCGTAAACTGTACCTAGCATTTTTCACGAATTCAACAGCGACTCGACAGAGTTCTCTGGCTATGGATATTCAATATGTGGTTCCGTCATGTTGGCTCCCTGTAGCTCCACAGACGGAGCATATCAGAATATAGTGACAGCAATCGATGACGTGCAATCGAAATCGAAACCTAGGCTCCTGAAACTGGCAGGTCCTGGGACCTGGTGTCGCCATGGCAACCGACAAAAGTGGCCCGTCCACGCAAGCTGAGTCGAGTAAAAATGTTGTATGCCACGCCTACATTGGGCCACTGCCCCAGAATCTGATTTTAACCCCAAAATCGTTCATTTCACAATCGATTTGATCCTTTCGATTCAATTTGTCATCTCGATACGAAATGCTTCTTCTGATTTGTTTTTCTCTGTCAGTTACCTGTTTTCTGATTTGTTATCACATTTGCTTTCTCTGTCGGTTTTAAAAATCTTTACGTCAAATTTTGCGCGTTTTGCGTTCAGTCTGGTTCCGATGACATATTTGTATTTGTGGTACCTACTAGCATTTTTCACGAATTCAACAGCGACTCGACAGAGTTCTCTGGCTGTGGATATTCAATATGTGGTTCCGTCATGTTGGCTCCCTGTAGCTCCACAGACGGAGCATATCAGAATATAGTGACAGCAATCGATGACGTGCAATCGAAATCGAAACCTAGGCTCCTGAAACTGGCAGGTCCTGGGACCTGGTGTCGCCATGGCAACCGACAAAAGTGGCCCGTCCACGCAAGCTGAGTCGAGTAAAAATGTTGTATGCCACGCCTACATTGGGCCACTGCCCCAGAATCTGATTTTAACCCCAAAATCGTTCATTTCACAATCGATTTGATACTTTCGATTCAATTTGTCATCTCGATACGAGATGCTTCTTCTGATTTGTTTTTCTCTGTCAGTTACCTGTTTTCTGATTTGTTATCACATTTGCTTTCTCTGTCGGTTTTAAATTTTTTACGTCAAATTTTGCGCGTTTTGCGTTCAGTCTGGTTCCGATGACATATTTGTATTTGTGGTACCTACTAGCATTTTTCACGAATTCAACAGCGACTCGACAGAGTTCTCTGGCTATGGATATTCAATATGTGGTTCCGTCATGTTGGCTCCCTGTAGCTCCACAGACGGAGCATATCAGAATATAGTGACAGCAATCGATGACGTGCAATCGAAATCGAAACCTAGGCTCCTGAAACTGGCAGGTCCTGGGACCTGGTGTCGCCATGGCAACCGACAAAAGTGGCCCGTCCACGCAAGCTGAGTCGAGTAAAAATGTTGTATGCCACGCCTACATTGGGCCACTGCCCCAGAATCTGATTTTAACCCCAAAATCGTTCATTTCACAATCGATTTGATCCTTTCGATTCAATTTGTCATCTCGATACGACATGCTTCTTCTGATTTGTTTTTCTCTGTCAGTTACCTGTTTTCTGATTTGTTATCACATTTGCTTTCTCTGTCGGTTTTAAATTTTTTACGTCAAATTTTGCGCGTTTTGCGTTCAGTCTGGTTCCGATGACATATTTGTATTTGTGGTACCTACTAGCATTTTTCACGAATTCAACAGCGACTCGACAGAGTTCTCTGGCTATGGATATTCAATATGTGGTTCCGTCATGTTGGCTCCCTGTAGCTCCACAGACGGAGCATATCAGAATATAGTGACAGCAATCGATGACGTGCAATCGAAATCGAAACCTAGGCTCCTGAAACTGGCAGGTCCTGGGACCTTGTGTCGCCATGGCAACCGACAAAAGTGGCCCGTCCACGCAAGCTCAGTCGGTAAAAATGTTGTATGCCACGCCTACATTGGGCCACTGCCCCAGAATCTGATTTTAACCCCAAAATCGTTCATTTCACAATCAATTTGATCCTTTCGATTCAATTTGTCATCTCGATACGAGATGCTTCTTCTGATTTGTTTTTCTCTGTCAGTTACCTGTTTTCTGATTTGTTATCACATTTGCTTTCTCTGTCGGTTTTAAGTTTTTTACGTCAAATTTTGCGCGTTTTGCGTTCAGTCTGGTTCCGATGACATATTTGTATTTGTGGTACCTACTAGCATTTTTCACGAATTCAACAGCGACTCGACAGAGTTCTCTGGCTATGGATATTCAATATGTGGTTCCGTCATGTTGGCTCCCTGTAGCTCCACAGACGGAGCATATCAGAATATAGTGACAGTAATCGATGTCGTGCAATCGAAATCGAAACCTAGGCTCCTGAAACTGGCAGGTCTTGGGACCTGGTGTCGCCATGGCAACCGACAAAAGTGGCCCGTCCACGCAAGCTGAGTCGAGTAAAAATGTTGTATGCCACGCCTACATTGGGCCACTGCCCCAGAATCTGATTTTAACCCCAAAATCGTTCATTTCACAATCGATTTGATCCTTTCGATTCAATTTGTCATCTCGATACGAGATGCTTCTTCTGATTTGTTTTTCTCTGTCAGTTACCTGTTTTCTGATTTGTTATCACATTTGCTTTCTCTGTCGGTTTTAAATTTTTTACGTCAAATTTTGCGCGTTTTGCGTTCAGTCTGGTTCCGATGACATATTTGTATTTGTGGTACCTACTAGCATTTTTCACGAATTCAACAGCGACTCGACAGAGTTCTCTGGCTATGGATATTCAATATGTGGTTCCGTCATGTTGGCTCCCTGTAGCTCCACAGACGGAGCATATCAGAATATAGTGACAGTAATCGATGTCGTGCAATCGAAATCGAAACCTA
This sequence comes from Leptopterna dolabrata, assembly GCA_954871275.1. Lineage (NCBI taxonomy): Eukaryota > Metazoa > Arthropoda > Insecta > Hemiptera > Miridae > Leptopterna > Leptopterna dolabrata. The sequence goes on along the minus strand of CATPAC010000028.1, from coordinate 69,875 downwards.
GGCTCCTGAAACTGGCAGGTCTTGGGACCTGGTGTCGCCATGGCAACCGACAAAAGTGGCCCGTCCACGCAAGCTGAGTCGAGTAAAAATGTTGTATGCCACGCCTACATTGGGCCACTGCTCCAGAATCTGATTTTAACCCCAAAATCGTTCATTTCACAATCGATTTGATACTTTCGATTCAATTTGTCATCTCGATACGAGATGCTTCTTCTGATTTGTTTTTCTCTGTCAGTTACCTGTTTTCTGATTTGTTATCACATTTGCTTTCTCTGTCGGTTTTAAATTTTTTACGTCAAATTTTGCGCGTTTTGCGTTCAGTCTGGTTCCGATGACATATTTGTATTTGTGGTACCTACTAGCATTTTTCACGAATTCAACAGCGACTCGACAGAGTTCTCTGGCTATGGATATTCAATATGTGGTTCCGTCATGTTGGCTCCCTGTAGCTCCACAGACGGAGCATATCAGAATATAGTGACAGTAATCGATGTCGTGCAATCGAAATCGAAACCTAGGCTCCTGAAACTGGCAGGTCTTGGGACCTGGTGTCGCCATGGCAACCGACAAAAGTGGCCCGTCCACGCAAGCTGAGTCGAGTAAAAATGTTGTATGCCACGCCTACATTGGGCCACTGCCCCAGAATCTGATTTTAACCCCAAAATCGTTCATTTCACAATCGATTTGATCCTTTCGATTCAATTTGTCATCTCGATACGAGATGCTTCTTCTGATTTGTTTTTCTCTGTCAGTTACCTGTTTTCTGATTTGTTATCACATTTGCTTTCTCTGTCGGTTTTAAATTTTTTACGTCAAATTTTGCGCGTTTTGCGTTCAGTCTGGTTCCGATGACATATTTGTATTTGTGGTACCTACTAGCATTTTTCACGAATTCAACAGCGACTCGACAGAGTTCTCTGGCTATGGATATTCAATATGTGGTTCCGTCATGTTGGCTCCCTGTAGCTCCACAGACGGAGCATATCAGAATATAGTGACAGCAATCGATGACGTGCAATCGAAATCGAAACCTAGGCTCCTGAAACTGGCAGGTCCTGGGACCTGGTGTCGCCATGGCAACCGACAAAAGTGGCCCGTCCACGCAAGCTGAGTCGAGTAAAAATGTTGTATGCCACGCCTACATTGGGCCACTGCTCCAGAATCTGATTTTAACCCCAAAATCGTTCATTTCACAATCGATTTGATACTTTCGATTCAATTTGTCATCTCGATACGAGATGCTTCTTCTGATTTGTTTTTCTCTGTCAGTTACCTGTTTTCTGATTTGTTATCACATTTGCTTTCTCTGTCGGTTTTAAATTTTTTACGTCAAATTTTGCGCGTTTTGCGTTCAGTCTGGTTCCGATGACATATTTGTATTTGTGGTACCTACTAGCATTTTTCACGAATTCAACAGCGACTCGACAGAGTTCTCTGGCTATGGATATTCAATATGTGGTTCCGTCATGTTGGCTCCCTGTAGCTCCACAGACGGAGCATATCAGAATATAGTGACAGTAATCGATGTCGTGCAATCGAAATCGAAACCTAGGCTCCTGAAACTGGCAGGTCTTGGGACCTGGTGTCGCCATGGCAACCGACAAAAGTGGCCCGTCCACGCAAGCTGAGTCGAGTAAAAATGTTGTATGCCACGCCTACATTGGGCCACTGCCCCAGAATCTGATTTTAACCCCAAAATCGTTCATTTCACAATCGATTTGATCCTTTCGATTCGATTTGTCATCTCGATACGAGATGCTTCTTCTGATTTGTTTTTCTCTGTCAGTTACCTGTTTTCTGATTTGTTATCACATTTGCTTTCTCTATCGGTTTTAAATTTTTTACGTCAAATTTTGCGCGTTTTGCGTTCAGTCTGGTTCCGATGACATATTTGTATTTGTGGTACCTACTAGCATTTTTCACGAATTCAACAGCGACTCGACAGAGTTCTCTGGCTATGGATATTCAATATGTGGTTCCGTCATGTTGGCTCCCTGTAGCTCCACAGACGGAGCATATCAGAATATAGTGACAGCAATCGATGACGTGCAATCGAAATCGAAACCTAGGCTCCTGAAACTGGCAGGTCCTGGGACCTGGTGTCGCCATGGCAACCGACAAAAGTGGCCCGTCCACGCAAGCTGAGTCGAGTAAAAATGTTGTATGCCACGCCTACATTGGGCCACTGCCCCAGAATCTGATTTTAACCCCAAAATCGTTCATTTCACAATCGATTTGATCCTTTCGATTCAATTTGTCATCTCGATACGAAATGCTTCTTCTGATTTGTTTTTCTCTGTCAGTTACCTGTTTTCTGATTTGTTATCACATTTGCTTTCTCTGTCGGTTTTAAATTTTTTACGTCAAATTTTGCGCGTTTTGCGTTCAGTCTGGTTCCGATGACATATTTGTATTTGTGGTACCTACTAGCATTTTTCACGAATTCAACAGCGACTCGACAGAGTTCTCTGGCTGTGGATATTCAATATGTGGTTCCGTCATGTTGGCTCCCTGTAGCTCCACAGACGGAGCATATCAGAATATAGTGACAGCAATCGATGACGTGCAATCGAAATCGAAACCTAGGCTCCTGAAACTGGCAGGTCCTGGGACCTGGTGTCGCCATGGCAACCGACAAAAGTGGCCCGTCCACGCAAGCTGAGTCGAGTAAAAATGTTGTATGCCACGCCTACATTGGGCCACTGCCCCAGAATCTGATTTTAACCCCAAAATCGTTCATTTCACAATCGATTTGATCCTTTCGATTCAATTTGTCATCTCGATACGAAATGCTTCTTCTGATTTGTTTTTCTCTGTCAGTTACCTGTTTTCTGATTTGTTATCACATTTGCTTTCTCTGTCGGTTTTAAATTTTTTACGTCAAATTTTGCGCGTTTTGCGTTCAGTCTGGTTCCGATGACATATTTGTATTTGTGGTACCTACTAGCATTTTTCACGAATTCAACAGCGACTCGACAGAGTTCTCTGGCTATGGATATTCAATATGTGGTTCCGTCATGTTGGCTCCCTGTAGCTCCACAGACGGAGCATATCAGAATATAGTGACAGCAATCGATGACGTGCAATCGAAATCGAAACCTAGGCTCCTGAAACTGGCAGGTCCTGGGACCTGGTGTCGCCATGGCAACCGACAAAAGTGGCCCGTCCACGCAAGCTCAGTCGGAAAAAATGTTGTATGCCACGCCTACATTGGGCCACTGCCCCAGAATCTGATTTTAACCCCAAAATCGTTCATTTCACAATCGATTTGATCCTTTCGATTCAATTTGTCATCTCGATGCGAGATGCTTCTTCTGATTTGTTTTTCTCTGTCAGTTACCTGTTTTCTGATTTGTTATCACATTTGCTTTCTCTGTCGGTTTTAAGTTTTTTACGTCAAATTTTGCGCGTTTTGCGTTCAGTCTGGTTCCGATGACATATTTGTATTTGTGGTACCTACTAGCATTTTTCACGAATTCAACAGCGACTCGACAGAGTTCTCTGGCTATGGATATTCAATATGTGGTTCCGTCATGTTGGCTCCCTGTAGCTCCACAGACGGAGCATATCAGAATATAGTGACAGTAATCGATGTCGTGCAATCGAAATCGAAACCTAGGCTCCTGAAACTGGCAGGTCTTGGGACCTGGTGTCGCCATGGCAACCGACAAAAGTGGCCCGTCCACGCAAGCTGAGTCGAGTAAAAATGTTGTATGCCACGCCTACATTGGGCCACTGCCCCAGAATCTGATTTTAACCCCAAAATCGTTCATTTCACAATCGATTTGATCCTTTCGATTCAATTTGTCATCTCGATACGAGATGCTTCTTCTGATTTGTTTTTCTCTGTCAGTTACCTGTTTTCTGATTTGTTATCACATTTGCTTTCTCTGTCGGTTTTAAATTTTTTACGTCAAATTTTGCGCGTTTTGCGTTCAGTCTGGTTCCGATGACATATTTGTATTTGTGGTACCTACTAGCATTTTTCACGAATTCAACAGCGACTCGACAGAGTTCTCTGGCTATGGATATTCAATATGTGGTTCCGTCATGTTGGCTCCCTGTAGCTCCACAGACGGAGCATATCAGAATATAGTGACAGTAATCGATGTCGTGCAATCGAAATCGAAACCTAGGCTCCTGAAACTGGCAGGTCTTGGGACCTGGTGTCGCCATGGCAACCGACAAAAGTGGCCCGTCCACGCAAGCTGAGTCGAGTAAAAATGTTGTATGCCACGCCTACATTGGGCCACTGCTCCAGAATCTGATTTTAACCCCAAAATCGTTCATTTCACAATCGATTTGATACTTTCGATTCAATTTGTCATCTCGATACGAGATGCTTCTTCTGATTTGTTTTTCTCTGTCAGTTACCTGTTTTCTGATTTGTTATCACATTTGCTTTCTCTGTCGGTTTTAAATTTTTTACGTCAAATTTTGCGCGTTTTGCGTTCAGTCTGGTTCCGATGACATATTTGTATTTGTGGTACCTACTAGCATTTTTCACGAATTCAACAGCGACTCGACAGAGTTCTCTGGCTATGGATATTCAATATGTGGTTCCGTCATGTTGGCTCCCTGTAGCTCCACAGACGGAGCATATCAGAATATAGTGACAGTAATCGATGTCGTGCAATCGAAATCGAAACCTAGGCTCCTGAAACTGGCAGGTCTTGGGACCTGGTGTCGCCATGGCAACCGACAAAAGTGGCCCGTCCACGCAAGCTGAGTCGAGTAAAAATGTTGTATGCCACGCCTACATTGGGCCACTGCCCCAGAATCTGATTTTAACCCCAAAATCGTTCATTTCACAATCGATTTGATCCTTTCGATTCAATTTGTCATCTCGATACGAGATGCTTCTTCTGATTTGTTTTTCTCTGTCAGTTACCTGTTTTCTGATTTGTTATCACATTTGCTTTCTCTGTCGGTTTTAAATTTTTTACGTCAAATTTTGCGCGTTTTGCGTTCAGTCTGGTTCCGATGACATATTTGTATTTGTGGTACCTACTAGCATTTTTCACGAATTCAACAGCGACTCGACAGAGTTCTCTGGCTATGGATATTCAATATGTGGTTCCGTCATGTTGGCTCCCTGTAGCTCCACAGACGGAGCATATCAGAATATAGTGACAGTAATCGATGTCGTGCAATCGAAATCGAAACCTAGGCTCCTGAAACTGGCAGGTCCTGGGACCTGGTGTCGCCATGGCAACCGACAAAAGTGGCCCGTCCACACAAGCTGAGTCGGTAAAAATGTTGTATGCCACGCCTACATTGGGCCACTGCCCCAGAATCTGATTTTAACCCCAAAATCGTTCATTTCACAATCGATTTGATCCTTTCGATTCAATTTGTCATCTCGATACGAAATGCTTCTTCTGATTTGTTTTTCTCTGTCAGTTACCTGTTTTCTGATTTGTTATCACATTTGCTTTCTCTGTCGGTTTTAAATTTTTTACGTCAAATTTTGCGCGTTTTGCGTTCAGTCTGGTTCCGATGACATATTTGTATTTGTGGTACCTACTAGCATTTTTCAAGAATTCAACAGCGACTCGACAGAGTTCTCTGGCTATGGATATTCAATATGTGGTTCCGTCATGTTGGCTCCCTGTAGCTCCACAGACGGAGCATATCAGAATATAGTGACAGTAATCGATGTCGTGCAATCGAAATCGAAACCTAGGCTCCTGAAACTGGCAGGTCTTGGGACCTGGTGTCGCCATGGCAACCGACAAAAGTGGCCCGTCCACGCAAGCTGAGTCGAGTAAAAATGTTGTATGCCACGCCTACATTGGGCCACTGCTCCAGAATCTGATTTTAACCCCAAAATCGTTCATTTCACAATCGATTTGATCCTTTCGATTCAATTTGTCATCCCGATACGAGATGCTTCTTCTGATTTGTTTTTCTCTGTCAGTTACCTGTTTTCTGATTTGTTATCACATTTGCTTTCTCTGTCGGTTTTAAATTTTTTACGTCAAATTTTGCGCGTTTTGCGTTCAGTCTGGTTCCGATGACATATTTGTATTTGTGGTACCTACTAGCATTTTTCACGAATTCAACAGCGACTCGACAGAGTTCTCTGGCTATGGATATTCAATATGTGGTTCCGTCATGTTGGCTCCCTGTAGCTCCACAGACGGAGCATATCAGAATATAGTGACAGTAATCGATGTCGTGCAATCGAAATCGAAACCTAGGCTCCTGAAACTGGCAGGTCTTGGGACCTGGTGTCGCCATGGCAACCGACAAAAGTGGCCCGTCCACGCAAGCTGAGTCGAGTAAAAATGTTGTATGCCACGCCTACATTGGGCCACTGCTCCAGAATCTGATTTTAACCCCAAAATCGTTCATTTCACAATCGATTTGATCCTTTCGATTCAATTTGTCATCCCGATACGAGATGCTTCTTCTGATTTGTTTTTCTCTGTCAGTTACCTGTTTTCTGATTTGTTATCACATTTGCTTTCTCTGTCGGTTTTAAATTTTTTACGTCAAATTTTGCGCGTTTTGCGTTCAGTCTGGTTCCGATGACATATTTGTATTTGTGGTACCTACGTGCGTTTTGTCCTGTTTGCTGTTTGTGGATTGATCGGCGTCAACACACGGATAACTACCTAGCTTCTAGTCAATAGCTGCTCCATTCAAGTAGGTACCAGCCGACGGGTCATTGTTTTGCTGTATTTTAGTTTACTATATTTTTGTAACACATGAATTCGGTGGCTAATTTGCAGTAGAAATTGTCGACGTTGTCGTACGACGATAGAGTGTTGATTAAAAGAGATAAGCTTTGCTAAATATCACTGCTATCAGTAAATAAGGGAATATCAGTAACATCAGTAAATAAAGGAAGGGCGTTGTTGCCTTGGGGTATTTTGTAGACATATCTGTTGGTTTTGTGTCCTGGTCCGGTGCCCTACCGTTTTCAGACCCCACGCACCACCGCTACTGCCTGTAACCCTGTCTGATCTCGGTTTTGAGATGTATTAATTTAAAATTACCGTGTCTATTTTACTCTAATGATTTCATGTATTTGAGGTATGTACATAATATTCACTGTGTTGTTTTTGTTTGCGTTTATTTGGACTGTATTGAATAGCTGTATTTTGATCCTGCCCACATCCACGATGTTGGGGTAGCTCTATTCTTATTTTTATTAGTGTCGAGGTTCCCCTCAAATCTCTACACCACTGCTATATGTAATATAGAAAGATTTAACCAAATAAACGAAGGGAATGGCTAGCCGTGTAGCACCAAGGGAGGAGGGTTCCTTCCATCAACCGCCATCGCTCCTCAACGGTCATAACGACCGATTGTGGACGGGGGACGGGTGGAACTGGCCTATTTATAAGCAGACCTTTTGGCCCAGCTCGTCATTCGACCCATCACTCTTCGACTTCTCTCTCTCCTACCTTCTCCTGCACTCGCTATGGTTCATCCGCAGGTGCTAGCAAAAGACTCATGAGCTGTGGTTCATGGGTGGGGTATTAGTTACCTTCCTCTCTCTTTCATCTGGCACTCGCTGTGGTACATCCGCAATTAGGTTCTTCTTTTACTCGTTTATATTTCTTGGTTTCTTCTTCTTAGGTACTCTAAATTATTCAACCCAAATAAATTCATGTTCATGATGATACGGGACGTGTAGTTGATTCAACCACATGTCGAATGCTTCAAGATCGGGGAAGTTTGTGGAGATTAATACGTGCAATATATCCATTTTTGACTTGTATTTAATACTTCGGGAATACCGTGATTTTTATATCTGGTCGTTCCTTCAAGTTGAAAACGGTCGGTAATTTTCAAATTGCCTACTCACTACCTACTTACGCATTTACCTTATATCATAAAATGAAACTGAAAATTTTGGACCGATTACAATCTTTGTTTTCTTTGAAAATTCGCTGAAATCCAAAATATGAAAATCGATTTAAAAATGAGTAGTTTTTGCTAACGTATTAAAGGTAGTTAGTACGTATCTTCAGAAATTTCTCTCATTAGATAACTATGCATTATAATTGCGCACGTTGACCATTTCAACAACAAAAAGTTCAAGTTGATAACGAGTAGGTAAAAGGAAATCATTTTTTGTGAAACCACTTGTAGTAGTAAAGTGTGTTTGTGTGTTGTGACTTGTTATTTTATGATACAGGGCCCAGAGGCGGCAGTGCAGCAATATTGACAGGCCCGTTGACTATCGAGGAAATAAATACTTCATCAGTCTGAGAATGCATAAAACTTGTGCTTTTACTACAGCAACTACATCTGTACGTCTAATTCTAATTCAATGATTTATGTAGGCTTTGCGATGTGGAGAGGATGTAAAAAAATTTGCAATGACTTGTAATTCTGTAGATGATTTTCATGACACTGTGACACCTCTAAATCTATCCTCATCCATTACAGGGTAATTCACTCGCTACCTTTGTCACAACTTGGTTGTTAAAGCTATAAACCGAGAGCTAAATAACCCATCCGGCCGTGACACTATACACACGATCTGCATACCTACCAGCTACATGGTGACCTTACAAAGCTATACTTACTGCTTCACAAGGAGAGCTGTCAGTTCCGAAAACAGTTGACATCGCCGCGTTATCATCACCACCGCCGCATCTACCTACGGTCAACCTGGTCATCAGCATACCAGAACGGACTCATAACCTTGTCCTTCGAGTTACTCGTTGCGGTCAAGGGTGGTTGTCTCTCTGGTCACGGAATCCCTAGAACGGAGGAAGTCATTCAAAATCATTAGCTGCCGCAGGATAAACTCCTGTCATAGTTAGTCAACCGAAACTGAAGTAGGTGATCTATTAGGTCTGCTCAATTCACTCACAAAAAATACCATAAAATTTAATGATCAGTTGGATGGCCCAAGATCAGCTAATAAAAGGTGATCAGCTACAATCTGGATGAAACGTTGATACCCGGTGGTACGAAATGAATTTCATCAAACCAGACTTTCGACAGGCGTAACAGTCACTACACTCCCAGTATCGTCAAGGAGGAACGGTTCTGCATCTTCCAGATTTCACGCTATTATGTAGCATTTTAACAAGGATATGTTTTTGGGCCGGGGGAAAATCTAAAATTTCCGACCTACACCAAGAACTGTAACGCACTACTGATAAACAATACCGGTTTCAATACACCCGATGTCCTAGAAACCAAAGGTAGTTGTTTACTGAAAGCGATTACTAAGTTACTAGATTAACCGTGAGGTCAATTTCATTCATGTTTGACCTACGAGGATGAAATTCGAAATTGAGCCATTTCGACTCCCAACTGTTCTGCATATCTACATCGCTGATGAAATTCGAAATGGAGCCTTTGTAGGATGGTGAGTAAGAATGACGAGGTGAGGGCCCTCCCTAACCAGCTGAGTGAATCTTTCTTCAATCCCCAAATTTCTCCGTTTACCAAAAAAAATTTCAAGTGTAATTTTCTCCATTTTCACATAAAAACGTTGAAGGTGGATATGCAGTACGGTAGAGTCAATTCGTGAGTCCAAAAACATGTCCGTGATCCAATTTTTTCCGCGAAAACGGAGAAAATGTATATGAAATAGGTTTGTCTCTATGAGAAACTTGTGTTCGTCTTTTTTTCTGGTTGTTTCTTTTTATTCCTTACCTACCATTTGAGCATTATATTGGAAATGGATTTTAACAAAATTATTTTCTTTACATCTAAACACTGCACCACAACACCTCTGAACTCCATTTCAGGAGACCATCTACCTTCAAATTCGAGTGTCATTGTGTAAAGCTTGACGTCGAACTTGTAGAACAATGATTATTTTATAAATGCAGCGAAACTTTGCCTGATGGACACCCCTGTCTGCTACATCGAACATTTTCAGATTCCCCGACTGTTCTACTTCTGTCTACGGACACTGCTACGGACGCTAATAGGCAATCAGGACTGTTTCATAATAGATTAGAACTAGATTTGTTCTCCCTGTAACGGACAGCCGGCAAGCTCACGACCATTTTTCTATGAACTTCTCTTTTGGATGTATCCCCGCGGTCGTATATTTCGCCCAGATGTCAGTCATGCTCCCTGTCGTGGTATCCTCCCAGAACCACTCCCGGTAAATATTAGATCTCGCAAATAAACTCAACGGGTGGGGTGACCTACGTGGGCGCATGCGCATAGACCCACTCACTCCCCACTAGTCCTCCTGACCAGAGTAGAGTGAAGTGGGCTCTATAAATACCGCCGGCTACGCCTGTCACCTCATTCTGCGCTCTCCTGTAGTCGCTGACTACTCTCTCTCCTCCTTACCTCGTCTCTCTCCTTACCTAAAAATTCTTGGGCATGGTGGTGATTCGCTCATAACCAAACCAAGCACTCACCCTAAAAGATCTCGGGCATGGTGGTGGTCCACGCATAACCAAACCGAGCAAGCCCTCCAAAAAGATCCTGGGCATGGTGGTGTTCCGCCCATAACCAAACCAGGCAATGCTCCCGAAAAGATTCCGCGCATGGTGGTGGTACGCCCATAACCAAAACGGACACATCCAAAAAGATCCCGGGCATGGTGGTGGTCAGCCCATAACCAAACCGGGCACATCCCCCCTCACGCCGCTCGTGGTGGATGTACGCTCAAACACATTCATCACACTCCCCATTCATTTTCAAGAATTTTCAGCACGGTTTCATTTTCTGATGAAAGCGATGGTATAATTAGTGAAGGGGGTCCCGTTTGGTGGGCCTTTTATGGTTTTGCCTTTTATTTCAGTTCTGTAGATGACAGTGCCGTTTCATTATGTCCTATCAACAGCATCTACATACATAAATTACGTAATTATAAATTAAATCCAAACATTTTATTTTATTACGTTTGGCGATTTTTCTCGTTTTCTCTCAAATGCCAAGACTTCTCTCAAACGGACAAAGTTTCGTTCCCCACGGCTGTCCATTAGCGGGAAGTTAGACTGTATATTCTTTTAGAGGACTACTAATAATGTCTTGTAAAATATGGAATATTTAGACCAGTTGGTGATTACTGCTATACATACAAAATTTTAAATAATGACGGACCCAATTCCCCGTGTTACTTAGCATGAAAATGAGTTGGTTGTTATCTACTGAATTCCAACAGTGGGATTAGTTCAGTATTTGTCTAATCGAATACCCGAAGGTTCCGAAGTTCACTCAAGTACATATACTCCGTTGCTGTGGAATTTGTGGAATGGGAATTACATAAATCGTGGTTTCCTAGTTTTTCAGTTATTTAGTAGGAAGTTAGAGATGGAAAGACAAAGTTCTAAGTTGAGAGATTACCGGTAAAGGCGAGAGATTGGTTAGATTTCTGTATTCAGAGTTAAAATTGAAAACTTTGCTTTGCCACATTGGAAAATTGGATAAAACCTTAAAACAGAAACACGTGATTCAGGATGTGACATTCCAACAAGAAACTCGAAATTGAAAACGAAGATGGAATAAACCTGAAAACCTCCGCGATTAATGAAATTTTTATACTCCGTCACGAACCTACTTACTTCCTGGAATAAAATGTTTTCGAATAATAGTGGAGTGCGTGGACATACATGTAGAACGTGAAATAATTTTAATAATTTGAACACAAAGAAATTGTATTCTCCAGTGCGAGTTTGAGATTCAAGAACAGATTCGTGTCAATCTGTTTGAAGGGACGGATTATTTCTTATTTACATAACACTAGCTGATGGAAGGCTTAGAATTGGTAAGTATTTTGGAGCAGTGACGAGGGGTTGAAGACGGAAACGGTTACAGACCTACTATGCGTATCCTGGTGATGCGTCTCTTCCTGGTAATTCGTTTAATTAATCAAAACAGATTCCACTTAGGAAACAGACTAAATGCTCGTATGAACTTTAATCGTAAAACGCTGCAAATTATTACACAACGGTTCATTTATATGCATCTGCGTAGATCAATGTTTTCTATGGTCAATATGTACTGTCCATATGGGGGCAGTACTTTCGTGCTGTCCCCACCAGGAAAGCCCTAAACCGAGTACTGGAGCCGGCCGGTGAATTACAGCTTCATAAATATGCGGTGGAATCAAGATTCTATAATTAATTGTTATTTATGGATATTCATGAAGCATATCGTTTATTCAAGTGAAACATAATTATGGTGCAGAGTAATCCATGGATTATATGGCTCAGCCTTGGTACTATGGGTAGAGTAGTTGTCCGTGTTCATAATAGGTAGTATCTTGTACGATATTTTCTAGGATAGTTCTAAAGAGAGGATTTTTAGCGAATTTTCGAAGAAAATGAAGCTATTGCTATAGGTCCAAAATTTTCAGAATTTTTTTTAATAGGCAAATCCGTTTCAGAGCATCCTGAATTCATCCCTAGATGTTAACACAAGTTTATATGTATACTTTATATATATATATATATATATATATATATATATATATATATATATATATATATATATATATATATATATATATATATATATATATATATATATATATAAGTAGTATCGGAATACCAATCCTGGGCCACTGCCTTAGATCTCTGATAAAAAGTTTTAACATAAAAGATCAGAACACATATTTTCACTTGAATCCTTGATGTTTTTTATTTTCACTTGAATCCTTGATGTTTTTTATTTTCACTTGAATCTCTGATAAAACTTTTTTACCACAAAACATCAGAACCAGTGACCTTTTTTAAAAAAATATTTTTTTTATCAGAAACTCTAGTGAACTCTAAAAAAATTTTCAATCGTAAATAAAAAAAATGCAAATTTAGGGGTCGATATTTTCGAAATTTAGCTCCCTCTGATGTTTTCACTAGAAAAAAAATAATAAAATTAAAATGACGTCACGCTAAAAATATTTTTGAATCGTCTTAAATTAAAATGACGAGACGCTCTTCTGAATTTGGGAATCCCAATCTATTTAAAGGTGGACCCGTCGAATCGACGGGTCCTATGTATTTAAATATTTTTTCAAATCTACAGGTCCCATTAATAGAGGGGGTCTCGATTTGATACCACCTTTAAGAATTCAATTCAGACAGGAAAAGTGTACAACAATACAATATAAAATAACCTGCTAGTTAGTAGCATAAGAACTTTTAATGAACACAGCTCATTAAAAATAAAATCTCCTTCATATTCCAAACATCCTGAGCTTTAGCAACAGTATCGAAACTGAAACTCAAAATCCTTCTTCAGTTTGGCTTTATCCTCATTATAAAGCAATTTTCTAAGTTGATCTTCAGTAGCATTTTTAGGAACCTTAATCTTATCTTCATTAAGGTATGCCTTTACTTGCTCCTTTGTACGGAGCGGTGGTTCACCATCGACACCCAATAAACGTTCTTTTAACAACCGTTTAGAAAATCTATACTCCCTCAATACACGATGAATCTCGTCTAGTGCGTCACAGTTTCTATCATAAAATCGAAATTCAGGTGTCTTTACAAACTTCCAGAAACCTCCATGTTCTTCACATAAATCTAATGCTTCATCATTTAAACCCATATCTCTTTATTTATTATAGAAAATATTTTTTTTTAATCTACGGACCCACCTTTAAGTATTCAATTCAGATGAGGGGTAAGTTAAAAGGATCTCTCCAATAAAATAAAAATGGAACACTTTAAATCGTTAAGAGAATTAGAAGATGGAAATTGTCTTTCCAAGAGTGAGTGGTGGGAAGTATCTGAATCTGGAGAACTGACTGATTATTTCGTGAGGAAGTATCATAAGTTTTTGGATTTACCAACTGTGAAACGTAACTTTTTTACCGGAAAAAATAAACTAACTGAAAACATTCTAAATTTTACTCCTTTCAGAAATTCTAGGGTTAGAGTACGAAATGGTAATATTTGTTTTGAATGCATCGAAGAGGATAATCAAATTATGCTAAACTTTGTGCACAGAATATTTGTAAGAGGAGGTCCCATTAGGCTTTTATAAGGGATCCCTTATAAAAATTATAATTTAGTATTTACTTTAATCCTACTTATAATTCCATTTCTTTTTTATTATTTTCTTTTATTATTTCTTCAAGGCGAGTTTTAAAATTGTCTCTACTTATGTTTATTTCATAGTGACCCCAAGCCAAAGTATCTATGCCATTTTTCATTATAAATCTTTTATCATCATGAGCGGAAAGAGCTTTCTTATTCTGTTGTACTGTGGTCACATCGTGTTTTTTCGATTTGAATAATATCTGTTTCTGATAGTTTGGTTCTTTAAAGAATAAGCATCTTTTATAATCCTCTATACTTAAACCCTTATTAACGACATTTTTCTTTACTCCTTTAGATTTTTTCGTAACATCATTAGTTTCGAATATTTTAAAAGCGTAGCACTTTGGGCGAAGTCCAATAAACTCATCTATAATCTTACCTTGTAACTCATCTTTAAATTTCCCATACACTTTTTTATTAACTTGTGGAATATTGTAAACATTATTTTTTGGATAGTCAGAAGTATCAAAATGATCCAACATATTTTTCATATCATTATAAAAATCATCCGTTTTTATTTCCATTATTAAACTATCTGTATCTCCGTATAATAAATTTACATCACTTTTATATTGTTTTTTAATTGTGTTGTAATAAAAGTCGTACATTAGAGTTTTTGAAATGTCTAGAATACTCATTCCGATGAAAATTGGCTGTTTAAATGTGATATTTACTTTTTCCATGTGTACAGCCGCTAAGTTTTCGGAAAAAATAGTTCTACCTTTAAAGTTTGGTTTTGAAATTAGTTTTTCCAATTTAAAACCATCAGAACAAAGCCTAATATCCACATGTTTACGTACATTCATCATTGTCCTCCCATATACACTATTAACCATCTCTTTAAAAAATTTTTCTTCGAATTTTGTTTTGGCTTTTGCTCTAAGATTTGTATTGTAATCAATATAGCTTTTTAACCAAGCACTTTGGCCAAATTCTAAAACCTTATGAATTTTTTCTAATTTCATTCCTAGTTGTAAATACTGTTTTAACGTAATGTAATGGATAACGTATTTTTTCTTATCATACAACGTGCATAAAAGTTTTGATAGTTTTTCATCACCATAGTTATTTTCAGGAGCTAAAGGAAAATCAGAGTGTAAATCGTGGAGTTCTTGAGGATATTTTAAATCAACTTCTAAAATATAACCCTTGGGTGAATCATCAGGAATGGATTGTATATCGAAATTATCTAGATCCATTTTCCATTCAAAATTTCCATAAGGTAAAAATTTACTCATCGCCCAACCGTAAAGATTATTTGCATCCAAGTATTCAATGAAAACAGTTTCTTTTTCTTTGATGAATTGGTCTCCCATATATTTATTATTAGCTTTCGCGTATCGTTTTGAACATTGAGAAATTCCGCCTCTTATTCCTTTTTCTACGAGTAAAATCTTATCATAATCTGTTAACAATTCTATCTTTTGTTTGGTCATTCTCAACATACAGTCCCAAGCGAAACCTGGTGTTGTATAGTACCAAGCGGGGTCTAATTTATATTTTTCTAAAGATATATTTCTAAAGTTTTCCATGATATCTGCTAACAAAAGAACATCAATTTTATTGTAAAGTTCTGTAAATTCTCCCAAATTTTTAATTTTGAATGTAGACCAAATTTCTAGAGCATTTTTATAATCATTTTCTTTAACATTTTCTCCAGTGAGTTTACTGTAGAATTTCTCTATAGGTGGAAGGTTAGTTTCTCGATATTTTTCAACAGAGTCCATATACTCATATGGATAAGCTAATTTTCTAGTAATTAGTTCGAGATGTTCTTTTGGGAAATACTTTTTTATTTCCTTAAATTGATTTTTAGTTAAAGTTTTAGCTAAAGAATCTAAAGAAGCAGAAAGAAATTTAAAAGAATCTATGAATCTCAATTCTATAGTCTTTTTCTTTTTGTGACCATTTTTATCGAGTTCATCAATTTCATAAGCTATCATTTTAGAAAAGGAAATGTACTTCTCTTCACTTTGCGGTAAAAGTTTAATATCGTAATTATCTTTTTCAAATTCTTTAATAAATAGATGTGCATCGTAGCCAGAAAGATTGTGGAAAAATATTGGAATAAACTTAGGATTTTTATATTCTAAATTACAAATCGAATGAGCTGCTCCTCTGTACATTCCAGTCAAATGTGAGTGATCCCGTACTTTTATACAATTATCAGGTATATTTGACTTCAAAACTTCTAATTCTTCAGTATATATATCTGCTTGATTGTCATCTTTTTTATCAATAAAGTGTTGAATTGTTTTTCTCAGTACATCAAGTTTATTTTCAATTATAGGTGGGAGTTCATTAAATTTTCTTTCACAAATGTGGCAACTCTCAGCACTATCGTATTCTCTTTGTTGTTCTTCGGTTAAATCTTTCATGGGAATATTAACGTCATAGTATTTTCTCGCCACCATTAAGGCATCTTTTTTTATTTTTTCGTAAAATACTTTTACCACATCCTGTCCAGAATATTGTACAAGTTTATAATCACCTACATAGTTTTTCCTACTTTCGTCTTCGGCATTTTTCATGAAGTAAACAAAACTGTACGGTTCATGTTTTTGAATGTCATTTGTATAGCATTCATCGGGATTTGGTTTGCAGGTATCAATCTTTTGTAACATACATTCAAAATCTGCATAAATTGTAAAAGGTACTTTTAAAGAGTGTCTATAATTTTCAAATTGTAAGATGTTATCATAAGGTTCTGGTAATTCCGCCTTAACAGCTTTATGAACACCGCAATATACTTTATGTTCGTTTAGTTTAACCTGAGTTCCAAAGCTATTTAAACACATTTTACATAAAAATCGTTTGTGACCATCCTTTGTTAGCTGACTATGACCAACCAGTTTCCATAGATCTTTGATCCAGCAGTAATGTTCAGTTTTCTCGTTTTTCAAGTACAACAAGTCAATGTGCCTTTCCTTTTCATCTTTCGTTATTTCCAAGGGTACTATAGTATTTTTTTCATTCAGACAGTAAACATTAATGGAAATCCCAGTTCTTTTCTCAAACTTTTTTACGTCTGTAAGTTTCATAGGAAAACTGATATCTTTCAACGCTTCGTCAAACTCATGTTCCCAACTAATGTACTTTCCTATTCTATACGAATGTTGGTCAGCTGGATGTAAAGCTGAAAGAACAGACCAAAGGAAACATTTATTATCGTCATTTTTCACATTTATAATTGCTTTCCTATTTTGCAGAAAAGCTGGGAGTTCAATGTAAGACGATCCTTTCAAAGGAACGTACTTGTTAACGTTCAGTTCCAAATGCTTGATCTTATGAAGTTGCCAATTAGATCCTTTAATTTCGAACGTTTCCATTTCATTTAGAATTTTCTGTTTCATTTCATCGTAACAGTTTGCAACTTCTGCTGAATGCAATATTATTACGTTTTTAGTTTTGAAATTGAGTTCCTGATACTCCATGTTATTTTTGTTAGTTCCTTTTTTAAATTCTGCGATTAAAACTACATTAACTTTTAGTTTCATTTCTCTAAGTTTCCATTTGATTAAACCTGTTGCGGTTCTTTCAATACTGTTCAGAAATTTGGAAGCATCTTTAAATCCTTTCGTATTTTTAATGTTGTAAGTCACTAATCTAGATTCAAATGCAGTTTCCTTTTCAACAACTTCCGTTTTCGGTTCTTTGCTTTTTTCAAATACTTTTTCACTAAAATTAAATACTTTGTGCAATTTCCTCGGTATTACATATACAGATTTTGCTTTTCTAGCTTCTCTGTTTTTTTCAAATACTTTTTCACTAAAATTAAATACTTTGTGCAATTTCCTCGGATTTACAAATACAGGTTTTGCTTTTCTAGGTTTTCTGATAGTCATTGTCCGGTCCGGGTCGTTTTTTCCATGGCTCTTAGACTTTAGGTGCCTAGCCCAATTTTTATAAGTAGTGCTAACATTGCACTTTTCACAATGCCTTCTCGTATCATACATTTTATTATAGGATATATAATTTTTCGAATCATTCATTTTTTTATTAGAAAAGAGATTCTTTTAACTAACCCCTCATTTTTTTTTGAATTCTTAAAGGTGGGTGTATGGTACACACCCACCTTTTTCTTTTGTCTATTATTGGTGAGATCCTTTTAACTTACCTCTCATTTTTTTAGATTTTAATAAAAAAAACGTTTTTAATGGAAATTTTCCATTAAAACAACAATATTATACTAAGAGTTGTCTCCTACAGAGACCAAGTTTTTTCAGAATTCAATTTCCCTCTGCATGTTTTTAAAACAGTTTCATAATCTTTTCCGTTTGAAAGTTCTTTTAACACTATCAAAGACAGATGACCACAAATTGGAGGATCGTTATTTTTTTGAATTTGTTCGGAATTGTAAAAAATATTTTTATTTTCCAAGTATTTTACCAACTCCTTAGGCGGTGATGCGTTTCCATAGGAATCGAAATAATATTTTTCTTTTTCGGATTTTTTAAAATAACAAGTCCAGTGACTACCATTTTGATTAGAATTTTCTAAATTAATAATTCCGCATTCAACGGGTTTAGACCGATTAGGAAGTTCATCCTTCATGAAAACACCTCGGAAATGTTTTATTTTAAAATTTTTTGCATAACGATTTAAATCTAAATTACTCAGTGGTTGGTAGTTTTCCGTTTTTTTCGTTTTTTTAAACCGGACCCAATACTTAAACTTTTTGCATTTTGAGCTAGTTTTTCCATCTCGAGATTATGTCGTTTTATTTCCGCTTCTTCAGCAGCTTTATGTTTCGAGTCTATTACTGAATTTGCTACTGCTGCACCCCCACCTAATAATGCACCAAGTGCTCCTATTCCTGCAAATAACAGTGGTAGGAATCCACCCGTGTGATTCAAATGTAGTTGTTCATAATCCAAAGTTAACGTAATTCCTTTCTTTTCTCCTCTCGCTTTTTCAAATGTTTTTGATTGAGTTTCCCACAGACTGATTTTATGTTTTCCGTTTCCTGAAATTTGTTTCGCTGTCAAACGAACTGTAACAGATCTACGCTTTTTGTAAGCGGTTCGCAATTTGGTTAATTGATTTTCGGTTAAATCTATTTTTTTCGTAATCATAGTTATTTATTATAGTAAATTTTTTTAATAATGAATTTTCATACCGAAATATTGTTTACTTTTCATTAAAGCACTCACTTTAGCTGCATCAGTTTTTTCTTTCCAACTTGCATCACTCGCGTACATTCTTTCTTTTGCTAATTCCTCCAGTGCTTTATCTGCTACATGTCTTTCTTTCGTGTCTGTGTGATCCCTGTAAAATTTATCATGTTCCTTACAGCCTTCATCCAATTTATTAATTCCCAGATCTCCTCTTTTCAATCGTTTATCTAGTTTTGTAAATGGACCACAATAGTTGTATCCACCCGACAAATGCATTTCAGGTACGAAACCATCAAGTTTGTTCAGCAAAGTATTTAAAACTCCGGAACCATTTTTAATTATACCTTTCGGTAAACTGTTTACAACTTTCAACAGATATTCTATTCCTTTGGGATTATCTATGTTTTTTTCCAACTGATCGTTTATAAACTTTACAATTCCTAATTTTTCATTGTGAAAATTGTTATTACCAGCTCGTTCTTGTGCGTACAAATAGTACAAACGCTGTTGCAGCTGTTGGAGGTTGTCAATGTATTTAAATTCCACTGGATTTTCAGAATATTCTATCAAGCCCGAACCAACTTTACTTGCTTTGATTTCTTTCCAGATAGGTGCGATCAAATCTTTCCATTTTTTCCCTGTACTGGACTTTACTTTATTAGTAGTTGGATCATTCTTTTGGTATAAAGAATTAGTTTGAATGAGAATTTTCTTGTAAACTTTCAAATCCTCTTGAGTGTATTTATCAGGATCAGGTCCTAGAGGATCAGTTAACAAACGCCATAATCCGTGCGTTCCTTTGTACGTTTCTTTTTGAATAACGATTGCATCTCCGTTTACTTGAATTTGTTGGTCTCCGATGAAAATTTTGTCCTCTTCTCCCCATATACCAAATTGTTTATCATCCTGTCTGATGTAAAGTCTAGCAATCGGACCAATTCCTTTCGGACCAACACTATTCGATGGGGATTGATTCTGATCTACCATATCCATGATGTTTGATAAACTATTTCTTGTGTTTACTACGGTCTCATCTGACGTCGTATCAACTAGTGCAGAAGCTCCTTCTGTTGGTTTAATTTCAAGAGTATTAGTAGGCCCGAAAGTCACCAGTTTTCTTTTCTTGACAGGAGAACTACTCGCCATAGGAGCTTGCATGTAAGGAACAATTTCCAACTTCTTGAAGTCCTCGTCAGCTTGTTTCACAGCATTTTTCACTTCAACTAATTTTTCCGTGATGGGAGCAAACATTCTTTCTTTGGTTTCTTTATCATTCAGCATATCCACTCTTGCTTCTCTGAAAGCACTTCTTAACTCTTGTTCTAGTTTTCGAATTTTGTTCGCTTCCTTGACAGTCATTTCTTTTTTGGGTTTTCTCATTAAAATTCGATTTTCTGGTTCTAATTCTGAATCATCAGTTTGATCATCAGTTTGATCACGAGTTTCTGAATCATCAGTTTCAATCTTTTTTTTATGTTCGTTATATTTTTTATGTTCGTTATATTTTTTCAACAAAATTTTTTCTAAATGCTTAACAGTAGGCATAGTTATTTATTATAGTAAACAAAAAAATTTTTTTTTTGATTGTATATTTTTAAAACGTTTCAACGATGGTTTAACGGTTATTTTGATCGTATATTTAAAAAACGTTTCAACGATGGTTTAACGGTTATTTTGATCGTCTAACGATGGTTTAACGGTTATTTTGATCGTCTAACGGTGATTTAACGGTGTTTTTGATCGTTTATTCAAGAAACGTTTTCTCAAACTTTTTCATGTATCGACCATCTTTTAATTTTTTCTCGAGGTTTATCGTCAGAAATCCATGATTATCGTACCAACATTCGTTGCATATTTCTTTGAATCGATCAAAAGTAAAATCTGTTCCAACATACTCATCGTAAATCGCTTTCATGTAAACTAGGCGTTGCTTGAAAATACACAGAAAATTCAGATTTTCCCTAATCAACTGTGTATCAACTTTAGTGAATGATTGAGTTAGATAAATGCAAGAAATATTCTTATGACGTCCTCTCATGTAATAATCTTTTATAATCTGTTGTTGTTGAACATTAACGCAATCATCAAAAACTATCAAACTGTTCGACTGACAATCATCTAGTACAATTAATTCGCCACAATTATTGTAAAAATGAGCTATTTCCGTTCCAACTTTAGCCGCTATTTTTTCGTAAGCTTTTCTCAAATCTTTATAAACTTTTTGCTCTAAAGATTTGGAAAATATGTAAAGATTTCCAAACGGAATTCCCCATGGTTGTACAATCAGGTTGCACAATAGATTGGTTTTTCCACATCCGGATGGCCCTACCACTAGGCAGCGTAGGGGCAGAGGTAGTAAATCGTGAGAAGCTGTCTTTTCTTCAAATGAAAAAAGCTCTATGTTATATTTTTGACTCATTTTATTTATTATATTTATTATATATAAATAAATAATGTTTATAAAAATTTCAGGAGATACACTAAGGTTTGAGAGTCCAATTCCACTCGATCCGAATAAAGAGTATCAGTTGGGTATGTCAGCTTTGTTGTTTACAACTAGGAAAACGTTTGAGATAAAAAACTTCGTGTTCGCTTACAGATATACTTTTACTGATGGAAAATATGATCTAAAATATAAAATCGATGGAACGTTCAATGTGAGTTCATTCAAAGCCAAGTTGATTAGTTTTTTATCCAATTTTCAAACTAGTTTGTTAGAGAAAAAAGAAACTATGAAAAAGTATTCTGAAGCTCAAATGAAAGAAATACAACAAGTTACTCCGAATAGTTTGAAATTCGATCTCGAGTATTTAAAAGACGATTCTTACAGAATTGCTGCATACTTTCCCATGGACATGAAGATTGTGGATGAGGGGAATTTTTGCGATATATTTCAGTTGAAACATTGTTTAGGTTCCAATAATTTGTTTAAAAAGAATACCAACTACGTATCAGAGAATAATCCGAAACAACTCGTTCTTTCTGATAATATAGTCGAATGGCATTGTAACATTACGGAATATAGCTTTACAAATCATGATGAACATCCCCATTTGCACGTTGAAAACGAGTTATTACACGTTTCTTTCATAGAGAAACCAATGCCACCTAATACTATTTACACGGAAAAACCAAAGAAAGTAGTTTTCATTCCACTAAGAAAAGGACTGAAAGAAATAAAAATGATAAAATTGTCAACAACCACGGGAAATAACGAACAGATTCAATTCGACGATATTAAAGCTTACTTGTTGCTGAAAAGTAAATAATTTGTATAATAAATAAGATGAACAACATTGATGAAAACCAAAAACCGTCTGCTCCTGCAGTTGAAAATGACATACAATTTACTCCGTTTTACAAAAACATTTACCCTCAGATTCCAGTTCCGGAATTTAATTCCAACAATTATAGAATAAATCGCATTATAAAACAATATGAATTTTTAAAAAACGAAATGAAAATGAGGGGAAATTTGAGAAAAAAATACTGCAAATTATCGAAAACGTTTTTCGGAATAGAGTGTTTCACTACGTTAACCGAACTGGGGATGATTGGTGTTTGTATCACTCTCCCTGTGGCAATCCCTTTTGGAGTTCCACTTTCAGTCGTATTAACAACATTTTCTGCAATCCTGAGAACTTCGGGCAGTTATGTAGGAAACAAAATTAATAAACATTCGGATATCGCACTTTTGGCGAGAACAAAATTAAATTCCATAGAGGAAAAAATCACGAATGCATTGAAAGATGGTAAAATTTCGGATGAGGAATTCAACAATATTGAACAAGAAATTAAAAATTACGACGAGATGAAAACCAACATTTTGAACGGTTATAAAAATAATGATACGGAAAAAGCGAAACTTTTAGAAAAGGGAAAAGAACTGGGAAAAGTGGAAATTATAAACGCGATTAGAAAAAATGTTTAAATTTAGTTATTACAGTGAGTTGTGTTTTTTATGAGAAAATCTCATAAAAATTTTTTTTCATAGTACCTAAATATTAAAGGCAAATACAAGTCGAGAACATTTAAAGAATATTTTCAAAACTCTTAAAGAGGGGGGGCGAATCACCTCCCCTCTTTAACCTTAAAGTCGAATACAAGTCGAGAATACTTAAAAATTTCTTTTAAAACTCTTAAAGTGGGGGGGCGAATCACCTCCCCTCTTTAACCTTAAAGTCGAATACAAGTCAAGTATTTAAAGATTTATTCATAGTACCTAAATAAAAAATCTAAAAAATGAGGGGTAAGTTAAAAGAATCTCTTTTCTAATAAAGTATGTATCAAACTAAAAAGATTTTTGATAAATATCAAGACGATATTGTGCGAAAGCAGTTTCGTACAATAAATCCGACTTCAACTTTAAATTTGAATGCTGAAAACAAAAGGACAACTTTCAAAATTGATCTAGAAGACGAATTTCTGTCTAAAAACATTCAGTATTACGTAAAGGGAGTTTTAAAGTCGAAAGATCCAACCAAGGCGTGTTCAGGTTCAGATTCAGTCATGTTGATAGATAATTTCGTAGGTCAAATGTTTTCGAGTGTAGAAGTGAAAAAACACAATGTTGTAGTAGATGAAATTGAGAATCCGGGCATTTCTGGCTTGGTACAGGGCCTTGTCACTTTTGCAGGCCCTAAGAATTATAATGGGGAAGTTTTAAATTCAGGTTTTAATTCGAAAGCAATAGGAGGTGGTAATTTCAGTGCAGTTGGTTATCTCGGTGATTTAGGTTTGGGGTTTTTCAAAGATATAACCATTCCAATTTTCAAGGGAGGTTTTGAAATAATTTTTATTCGAAACAGCGATAATAACGTTATTCAAGTTTGGAAAAAGGATGCAACCTCGATTATACCTAGTGATGGAGTTGTGGAGATAAAATCTTTTGTTTTGAGAGTTCCAGTGATTGAATATAAAAACGAATCTAAAGTTAATTTGATCGCAGAACTTAGAAGCGTGCCGTACCAATTTCAATTCAAAAGTTGGCAGTGCATAGAACATAAAAACGTTACAGGAAAAACCTTAATGTTCGATATTACAAATATTTACAGAAACGTGCATAATCCGTTATGGTGCTTCGTAGTTTTTCAAACTGACGCGTCGAACGACCAGAAAAAGGACAATTCTAGATTCAATCATAAAGACGTAAGAAATTATTGGATCGAATTAGGTGGTAGAAGATACCCGGAGGAAAATCAAGATTTGGATTTCGATGAAAATGATTATTCTCTGGCGTACAACGCATTTTTAGACTTCAAAAAATCAATGAGTTCCAAGCCATCAATTCCATACATCGAACCAGAATTTTACAAAAGGGATTATCCAATTTATAGCATTGACTTGTCGGATCAACCTCAAAACGTATCTCAAAGTAAAAGTAATTTGATACTTCATGTAGAATTCAATAAAACTGTAGCATCTGCATCAGGTAGCACAGAAGGTACTACTTGTTACGTCATCATTGTAAGTAGAACAAATTTAATTTATGATCCAACTAAAAATATGATCAGGCAAGAAGTAGCTTAAATATTAGATACTAAGGTTTATTTTTAATGGAGTTCACTCCATTAAAAAATCTACTTGCTTGTGTTTGCTTTAATTAGGGGTAGCGATTCGCTCCCCCTCTTTAAGAATTTAAAAAAATCTTTCGGTAGCCTTTAATAAAACATGGAGGATGAAATTTATTGTCATAAATGTAAAAAACGAACGAAAAATATAAACGCGGAAATTGTACAAACTGCGAACGGAAGGTGGAGAATTGCTGCTAAATGTGTGAAATGTAAAACTAATAAAAGTAAATTCATAAAAAATCCGAATGAGGAAACTAACGTAATTCCTGAAACTGAAATTTTAAATTTATCAGAAAACGAAAAATTGGATTTTGCGAAAGAATTACATAAACCCGTTAGAAAGAAATTTCAGAAAAGGAAAATTGTTACTCATGGAAAAGATGATCTTTGGGCTGCGGACTTGATTATAATGAAACAATACGAGAATGAAAACAAGGGGTTCGGTTACATGTTGAATATCATTGATACTTTTTCAAAGTACGTTTGGTCAGTTCCATTGAAAAAGAAAAACGGAATGGTAGTTTCAAAAGCTTTCAAAGGAGTTTTGGAAAATGTAAAATCTCATAATCATTCTACTCCTAAACTCCTTCACACGGACAAAGGTTTAGAATTTGAAAATAGACTTTTCAAAGAACTTTTAGACGAGTATAAAATTAAAATGTATCACACGGAAAATTTAGAAAAATCTGCAATCATCGAAAGATTTAACAGAACTTTGAATCAAAAAATTAAAATTCGTTTCGAGGTGAATGGAAATAAAAATTGGGTCGATATTTTACAGGAATTAGTTAATGAGTACAACAAACAAGACGTTCATCGATCCATTGGAATGACACCTGCTCAAGTTGATGCGAGAAACGAAAATGAAATTCTGAGATATTTATTTAAAAAGAGTGGAAAAAATGTAAAAAAGAAATTTAAAATTGGAAATCGCGTGAGAATTACAAAATCAAAGAAAACTTTTGCAAACAAATACGAAGCAAATTGGACGAAAGAGATTTTTGAAATAGCTGAGATTTTAGAAACGAGTCCAGTTACTTATAAAATAAAAGATTTAAGCGGAGAGGAAATCCAAGGAAATTTTTATCCTGAGGAATTACAACTCACGAAATTTTAAATGAATTACACTTATAGGTGCAATTCTCATAAAAAAATCAAAGGAAATTTCAGCAAAATGTCCCAACTTAACCGCACATTCTGTGGCTGCTCAACTTCTACACACAGCATCCATTCCTGAACGATCTCTACCTCCATTTATAGGAGGGGATCTTTGAATGGCACAACCTTCACGACTTACAACGGAGTTTTAATTCCGTGAGTCATTTCAACTTGGCTTTTCAGTTACGTTGAAGTTTCGGTTTTTTGCTGTATTTTAAGTAGATGTTGAGAGCAGAACAGTTAAGAAAGGAAATTTTGATGATAAGGTCGACTCTCACTTCCATCGAGGTGGAATTAGATTAATTATTAGCTTAAGGGCCCATCAGCTAGTAACGCTTCTAATACCTCGAGGAAAGTGTATCCTCATTATATATAGGGCAAAAAAATCTTGAGGTTTTGTCCGTGCAGCGATCCGCCGATCTCTCTCTTATAAAGCCGATACGTAGGCAATGGGCCAAGACTCCAGTTATAAAACTGGGAGGGCGTTCTGCGATGTTGAGTAGTGTATTTCAAGGCTGAATGAGGTCAAACGCGCTACCTCCCGCGAGACGTCCGCCTCTTCCTGGTTATGCAACCTGTTCACAGATTCGTCGGTAGATAGCGCTTGCAGGTTTTTTGTAGCGTCTCGTTATTTTATATTGAATTCTTAGAGGTCCACCTCTAATGGCCTACAGAACAACCTTGCATCTTGTTCAATATGTTTTAATGGGGAACCCCCATTAAAACGAACACTTTTAAACTATTATTTTTTTACTGATCCAAAACCACTCTATCTTGGAACTCTCTAATGAAATCTTCACTTAAATTTTGCCTAGATGAAATCCATCTCCAATCTAAAACATCCTTGAACTCTCTGATGAAATTCTCAGATAGTTTTTGCTGTCCAGAAATCCAATACCAGTCAATAAAATTCGCATACTCTCGAATGAATTCTTCAGATAGTGTTTGGTGAAATGAAATATATTCCCAATATACTTTATCCTGGAACTCTCGAATGAATTCTTCAGATAGTTTTTGCCTAGATGAAATATGTTCCCAATGTACTTTATCCTGGAATTCCCGAATAAATTTCTCAGATAGTTTTTGCTCAGATGAAATCTCATTCCAGTCTACTTCATTCTGGAACTCTCGAATGAATTCTTCAGATAGTTTTTGCCTAGATGAAATCCGTCTCCAATGTACTTTATCTTTGAATTCCCGAATAAATTTCTCAGATAGTTTTTGCCTAGATGAAATACGTTCCCAATGTACTTTATCTTTGAATTCCCGAATAAATTTCTCAGATAGTTTTTGCTCAGATGATATTTCATACCAACATACTTTATCTTTGAATTCTCGAATAAATTTCTCAGATAGTTTTTGCTCAGATGATATTTCATACCAACATACTTTATCCTTGAACTCTCGAATGAAATTTTCTGGTAGATTTGGATACAATGAAATCTCATTCCAAGGTACAAAATAACCAGACTCTTCAACAAAATCTCTAATAAACTGTTTATGTTTGATTGAATCAAAATTTAATATGAGAGTTTGTGGATTTACATTTAAGAATATACTCCTCTTTTTATCTATTGGAATATTCACAGCTTTGCAAAAAATGAAATGGTCATAAGCATCTGTGATCTTGTCTCGGATCTCCATGTAAATTTCAGTTGGTAATATAATTTTATTGCTCATCTTATATTTTATTACTATTTTCTTTTTTTTAACTTACCCCTCATTTTTTTTTATCCACCCACTTTTTTCTTTTGTCTATTCTTGTATGGATACTATTTATCCTGTCTGAATTGAATTCTTAAAGGTGGTATCAAATCGAGACCCCCTCTATTAATGGGACCTGTAGATTTGAAAAAATATTTAAATACATAGGACCCGTCGATTCGACGGGTCCACCTTTAAATAGATTGGGATTCCCAAATTCAGAAGAGCGTCTCGTCATTTTAATTTAAGACGATTCAAAAATATTTTTAGCGTGACGTCATTTTAATTTTATTATTTTTTTTCTAGTGAAAACATCAGAGGGAGCTAAATTTCGAAAATATCGACCCCTAAATTTGCATTTTTTTTATTTACGATTGAAAATTTTTTTAGAGTTCACTAGAGTTTCTGATAAAAAAAATATTTTTTTAAAAAAGGTCACTGGTTCTGATGTTTTGTGGTAAAAAAGTTTTATCAGAGATTCAAGTGAAAATAAAAAACATCAAGGATTCAAGTGAAAATAAAAAACATCAAGGATTCAAGTGAAAATATGTGTTCTGATCTTTTATGTTAAAACTTTTTATCAGAGATCTAAGGCAGTGGCCCAGGATTGGTATTCCGATACTACTTATATATATATATATATATATATATATATATATATATATATATATATATATATATATATATATATATATATATATATATATATACGTATATATATATACCTATATACCTTGGATAATATCATGATAATAATTCCAAATGCCAAAATGTTCGTATTGCCATATAGAAGGATGAGTTCGAAGATGAGCTATTTTCAAAAATTCTAAGGGGGTCAAATTTGAGTTTTTATGGGTCAAAAATCGGTAAAAACTGCTATGGCGGATCAACTGTTTTCACGTTTGCACTTGCGCAGACGCTACTACCGATACGAATACGACGATTTTTTTTGTGAATAAAAAACTGACATAATCTGACGTTTTCCATTAGAAATATGGTACATTGAGACGGCCAGATTTACGATGAGACAAAATTATGATCTCCAAATTTCTGTGTTTCATAAAATGGATGGCTTTTAAGTAACATCATTTCATTTGATCCAGAATTTAATTTCCTAAAACATTCACTTCGAGATATTTCTCTATTAATTTGATCGCCTTTTGTGTGTTTGCACATAAACGATTAAAAAAATATGGATCCAGCTCAATTTTTTGCGGAGGATTCGCTGAAACGTTGAAAAAGGTGGGTTTATTATTCTATTGGACATACCTACAGGAATGTAGGTGTGTCATTTACAGTTTCTTTCGTGTGTCCATAATAACTGAAATAGCTATTTTTGATGGTTTCCAGCAATTTTAGCCCCCAAAAACACAAATTAGGCTCCCATTTTTTTTTAAATTACGTTTGATCATTGATAGTGCCATTTAGTTTTCTTGATTCACTACTACTTCTAGTGTTATTAGAAAATTTTATGGTGATTTCAGACAATTTCCCAGGTTTATGACTAATAAAAAATGAATTTTGGCAGCTGAACCTTCGTTACAACCTCAGTTTTTCAATATTTGGTCAACATTTGGTCTTCTCGCCCTAAAAAACACGGAAACGATACCTCATAAGCTCATGTTCACTACCCTAAAAAAAACCGTCTCCACTTCAGACTTCATATTTGGTCTCATCGTCCTAAAAACATGGAAAACGATTCCTCACAAACTCATGTTACTAAAACACCAAAAAACCCTATTTTTACACTCATTTTTCACCCATAACACCTCTGGGTATATTCCGATCGGGCTGCAAAGTTTTGGGACACAACTAATGCCCAAACGGAGCCTGTGTGCTAAAGAACGAATTTTTTAGTCCGAAAATAAAGTAGATAATGGATGATACGGCGTACGGCGGACGGATACAGCATTTTTGGAATCACCTTGAAATGTAATAGAAAAAATTTGAGGAGGTGTTGCACAAAGTTTTTGCTGAGCGAATACATAGGTGTATTATTCGCAGAATAATGAAACAAAAGTGGAAGAGATCCATTGTGCTATCTACCTGTGAAGTACGTATGATTCGTAGTAGGCATATATTCGTCGTCAGTGTGGATTTCCCTGTAAGGCCTCGAAGTACTAATCTTCATGCTGGAGTGAATAGCCCGCTCTTAGCTGTAATGCGGGCCTTACACGATCAATGTTATTGACAATACTGCATGATATTGACAATAATATTGATAGTTTAAGGTGAGAAATGATTATTAATGATTGATATTGAAAGAAATCCGGATTTTCTGTTCTCTGAGCGTCAATATTTAAAAGTGGATGGAATATTGTCAATATTATTGAGCGTGTGGGTGGGCGTCAATATCATTGTCAGTAATCAGTTCGTGTTGCACTCTCAGCAGGAACGGACATAACATTTCGTGTCGGAGAGATATATGGATACTGCGGGATATCGCGACACCGTGGATAGATATTTTGACAGTTCAGCTGGAACAACGGTATGTGATGATGATTAGGAGAATCGACCCCTAGAAGACGAAGCCCTTCGAACCTTCTTTGAGCAATTGGACCATCTGTAATAATTTGTCGAACGTCCTTTCGTTCACTCTGAAATAATTTTTGAAGTCTTCCGCATCTGTTGAGCTGATTTCCCTCAGCAGCCTTATATGAGAATAATCTTAAAGTTTTTTGGTTTATTATTTTCAATAATGAACCACTGGAATCGAGCATGAAAAAAAAAAATTCTTACCCCCCCTCAAAATTTGATGGTTTACGTTTCAAGGTATGTAGAATCCAAAACTGCAATAAAAATATTTCTGTCTGTCCGCCGTACGCCGTACGCCGTACGGGCCACTTTTCTTAGTTACCATGAAAAAAAATTGATGAAATTCGGGTTATAGGTTCCGTTCGGCGTCTAGTTGGTCCTCGAAGCTCGACGTTACTGTGAGTCATCTCTAAGGGGTTCAAAATAGGGGTTGAAATTTTCAAAACGCCTATACCATTTTTTTACGTAAATATTTTTACGGTTTTAAATAGTTCTTGAACTTGCGAGTTTTTTAAGACCATCCGGAGCATCGTACGTCCAGCCGTTCGTTCACAGTAAGGCCCCGAAGTTTGCACCGACAGGCATTTTCGACTCCAGTGCGAATGAAATTGTATACAATTCAAACCAAATCTCGTAACCAGAGACGCGCCCACAATAGGAAATTTGGCGGAGATAAAATCATTGGTAGGGATCACCTGATTATATTGGCGGAGTATGAAGTCGAGTTGGTTGTTCTGTGATATTATTTCATTTGAAAAATTATGGCTCTTTTGGAGGTTGTTGGTAGGTAGTGAAACTTGAACAAACGTTGAAGTATTATTGATGGGTAAATTATTACTACGGTAAATCATTACTCAACGGTAAATTATTACACAACGGTTCATTATACCATCTACGTAGAAGGGGCTGGAGTTTGTTGGTAGGTACTTTTGCAACTTTTTTCACTCCTCATCAACAATTTCTTTTCAGAACTTCATTATGTGTGTTTCTTTTTGTTAGGTACTGTTTGTCATCGGCAGAATTATTTTAGCAACATTTAACTCGTGATTTAGGTAGGTACCTAGTAACGAGTACGGGGTTAGGTACTAACCTACGGAGGGTCTGCGATCTACATAATATGTATAGAATAGTACATATCATATTATATAGACGGGTTATCTATACATAGAGCTGCGATCTGTAACAGAAGGGTATTCTATACAAAATAATAAACCGTTGTGCAGGGATTTGCAGCGTTTTTAACCAGTCTTTAATCCACCGTTTTCTCTGTACTCGACGAATACTTCCAACAGCCATAATTATGGCTAGACGTGCTTTCTTTCGATTGTCCATGTTCTCAAAACGCACAAGACATTTGGAAAACCACAACTTACTTACAAACTGACGCACTGAACATATTTATTGATTAAAGTATTGACAATAATATGGACCGTGTAGGGTAAGGCAATATTGATGTTGATATCGAATAGGAGGATCAATATTATTGACAGTGCGGATATCGACAGTAATATTGATCGTGTAAGGCCCGCTTAAGACTGCAGTTTCACTTCGAACATCTCTTTTAGTGACGCATGCATTTACGTACCAGTCGACCGCACTCAAGTAGGTAGTTTTGAATAAGTGCGGACTTTTTCCTCCGTCCAACAAACAAAACCGATAACCACCTTACACAACCTTATAAGCAAACAGTCTGTTCCTCGTTGCTTACGAATATCCGGTCTTCAAGTAGAAGAGCAATCGGTTTCTCTCGACCGGTGGGATGTTGATCTCGGACGTTTCCTCGCCGTAACCCGACTGACTTGTTCTACCGGGCGATCCGATCGCTGGCAGCGGACTTCCTCGTTTTAGCAGTCGCTTGCCCGTGAAATGCGAAACCTCACTGCTGGGGTGAAATGCTCAGTGTTGGGTGGAACCAGTTATAACGAGACCGCGAACGGATGAAAACCTTTAAAAAAATAGCCGCAGTTACTATCAAATGCTCCTTTTCATCTTACAGACAAGAAAGTTACCAGATTTACATAAGGTCCTTATTTTTAAAACTCTTGACTTATACCCACCTGCCGGCAGACCTGGAGCCGACTACAATAATTATTGTCATACCATTCGCTTCACATTTTTGATCGGTAGATAATTACAAATTCATAGCACTCGAATGGTTAATTTTCAGTAGCAAACAGCCCGATACCAGGTGTTGAGGTTATTCAGAGACGTGCAAGGAAGGGACAAATGTATCAGCTATTTTTATTCAGTGAGGGCAA
Source organism: Leptopterna dolabrata (assembly GCA_954871275.1). Taxonomy (NCBI): domain Eukaryota; kingdom Metazoa; phylum Arthropoda; class Insecta; order Hemiptera; family Miridae; genus Leptopterna; species Leptopterna dolabrata. Next base: position 37,545 of record CATPAC010000028.1, on the reverse strand, counting down.
GAGGCAACAATAAAAAACCACGATGGCAGACGTATTCTGGGCAAAAGAGACAAGTTCGTCAGCGTGATAGAAAAAACTGTTTATTTTCAGTTAAAATATTCATGTTAATAAGTATATTGTTCAGGTATGAAAAGAGGTTTTGAAATACTACACCCAACCTAACTGTTCATGAAGAAAAGCTGCTAAGTCCTTGTCACATGGGTTTATTATTCTATTGACTGTTATTTACTGTGTTTTTTTTTCATGAAAATAATTGAAATAGTTATTTTTGATGGTTTCTACCAATTTTGGCCCCCAAAAACACGAACTAGGCTCCTATTTTTGACAAATTATCTTTGATCATTGATAGTGACAATTAATTGTCTTGTTTCACCTGTTGAAACTACTTCTAGTGTTACTATACAAAATTATGGTGATTTCAGACAATTTCCCCTGTTTTTGACTCATAAAAAATAAATTTTTGGAGCTGAACCTGAGCTGAACTAAAAAACATGGAAAACGATATGGGCGAAAATTGGTGTAAGTATTGGTGTAAGTGATTTTGACCAAAGAATGAAGAATTGAGGTTGTAACGAAGGTTCATTCCTTGGGTATATTCCGATCGGGCTGCTTCGGAGCACATAAATGGAGCCTGTGTACGGAACAGCAGCAACTTTATACCAAAATTTAACGTAAATTTAAGGCTGAAACTTCGTTAGAACTTCAATTTTTCACTCATATTTTCATATTCGACCTCCTCGCCCTAAAAACATGGTTCCCAGGGGCGCCATTTCACCAAACTGTTGGGGGGGGGGGGGGGGGGCAAACACCAGGGGGTATGGGGGGTATGATATATCTACTAAGGAAATGGGGTCCAGGGTTTTTTCCCCCGCAAATTTGTTTAAATTAATATTACATTTAGATGTAGGCTAATTTTATGCTTCCTTTTACATATTTAAAGTTTCAATAAAAGAATAAATACAAAAAAAATCAAAGTACCCTTTTTCAATTCATTCAATTAGCATTGCTACATTCCAATAATATTCATTCAAAATATTCCTTTTTAAAAGAAGGCTATGATATTCTAGATAACTCCAGTAGTCATTTTCATTATTTATCAATTCCTTGGGGGGGGGGGGGGGGGGCCTAGGCCCCCCCTGCCCCCCTTAAATGGCGCCCCTGATGGTTCCTCACAACTTCATGTTACTGAAACACCACAAAACCATTATTTTTACATCCATTTTTCGCCCATACCTGTTAGCCTGTTAGCCAAAGAACGAATTTTTAGACCGAAAATTAATATATATGGATGATACGGCGTACGGCGGACTGACAAAGAATTTTTGGAATCTAAGCACCTTGAAATGGGAAAGAAAATGTTTTGAGGGGGGTAGGGTATTATAAAATTTTTTTGCTGAGCGAATACCTATATTTGTATTATTCACAGAATAATAAATCAAAATAACGAATAGGAAGTGAAAGTGAACATGATACACATTTAACATTCCTCACTACGACCTGGAAGCGGGAACCAACTGAATAGTTAAGGTGGAAGGGTGTAGGTACGGAATGTGGCCCATTCATTAAAATGAGTGGTTCGAATCCCTCTTTTCGCTCGTTCTACTACTCGCTCGTGGTACACTCATTTTTTCTGCGTAGCTACCACATCACAAAAATCATTCATTAAAATGAAGTTTGTAACATGTTTGGGTAGTCCCATAGCCTTATCCCCTGTTGGTTGATAGTCTCTATATTTATAATGGCTCCAAGGATATAAGTAGAAAATCGTTATGCAATATTTGGACGACTAATGATATAAGACGTATCCAATCCATGTCAAACACAGAAGGTATCATAATTTATGTTAATTTATCACCTTGATGAAACTTCTGTATTCATTGTTTCGAAAATGAACAAAATCATGTTCGCATTCTCCTGGCTCGGAAAATGTGCAACACGATAGTGAGTTTTTAAAATTTGCTTTCAGTTATTAGAGATCTTTGGCCTTTCAAAGGAATTGGAGACCTACGATTCTTCCCAGAAACCTAAACGATAACAGCGTTATTTATCCATGTAATTATTGCTTCCGAGTCTACCTAGCGGAAGCTTTCTTTCCGTTTGAGAATAAAAAAATTTTCCGTCTCCAAAACCAAAATTTTCACTCGCGTTTTGGGTTTGCTTTAGAGATTTTGGAACAAATTTGGTTCGGTGTCTGTCACAAATTTGGTTCGGTATCTGTCTGTCCGTCTGTGAGTCCGGAAATCCTTGTCACACGCATAGCTTCCTCAGTTCAAATCCGATTTTGCTGAAAATTTCGGGGATCAAGCGGATTAGGCCTTAGATGGCCCCTATGAATTTCAGAACTTTCTGATCATTATGACGCAAGCGCAAACGCGAAATTTGAGAATTCTTGAATCCACTCTAATCTTTATCGAATTGATTATCATACGTTTAACTGGTCTATATACGACCATGTTATCGATACGAGGAAGCTATGCGCCATTAAACTTGGCTGTCGTTTTGATTGAAGGAATGGGATATGGCGTGTATAAATTTCTTTTTAAGAAGACATTTCCGGCACGTTCGCATACTTTTTCAAAGGCTCATATTGTATGGTATATATTCTACATGGTCCGGGCAAGGAGGTATGGAATTTTTTAAAAGCCTGGCAAAGGTTAGTCAATGTTCTCGAAACAGTCTACCATGAATCTACCCTTGGGGAGGCGCCATTTCAGTTACCATGGAACCTTGGTCAACAGCTCATCGTGGCTTTTTTTTTTAAGATAACTAGGTCGCCTCCTAGGTCACCAGACCTGTCAACTTGCTACTATTTTTTACGGGGCTACCTCAAAAGTAAATCTCGTACTCTTGATGCCCTTTCGACAAAATAACCCAGGGAATTCAAAGGGTTCCGCGTGAAATGCTTCGGAGTTGTACGGAAAACTTCTCAGCTCGTCTACAGGAGTGCATAAAAAAACGCTGCAAAGTCCTTGTCACATGGGTTTATTATTCTATTGGACTTACCTACAGAAATGTTGGCTGTTCATTTATTGATTCTTTCATGCGTAATAATCGAAATAGCTATTTCTGATGGTTTCCATTAATTTTGGCCCCTAAAACACAAATTAGCTGTACGTTTTTTTTTTAAACTATATTTGATCATTGGTAGTGCCATTTAATCGTCTTGATCCACGTGTTGACACTTTTTCCAGGGTTATTATACAAACAGATGGTGATTTCAGACGATTTCCCAGGTTTTTCACACATAAAAAATCAATTTTGGGAGCTGAACATTTGGTAGAACTCAATTTTCCACTCTTTGGTCAAAATCGACTTCATATTCGGTCTTCTCGTCCAAAAAAACATGGAAACCGATACCTCAAAAGCTCATGTTACCAACATGTTGCTAAAACGCAAAAAGTACCTATTTTTACACACATTTTCACTCATAACACCCCTGGGTGTATTCCGATCGGGCTGAAAAACTTCGGGACACAACTAGGGCCCAAATGGAGCATGTGTGCGAAAGAACGACTTTTTTAGACCGAAAATGAAGCCGGTACACGTGATACGGCGGACGGCGGACGGCGGACGGCGGACGGACATTGCATTTTTTGAATCTAGGCACCTTGAAACGGAAAACAAAAAATTTTGAGGGGGTGTTATAAAAATTTTTTGCTGACCGAATACATAGGTGTATTATTCACAGAATAATAAACCAAAACGGACACCACTTAACTGACGTAATTTTTCGCACTTGATTAATATATTTTGTACACTGTAAATGCTGAAATGGAAGGATGATAAATTTGCAGTAAAATGAAAGAGAATATATAAGTAATTTTGGTATTAAACACCTGCAAATTATAAAGGATTCCTCCGGACGGTAGGTATGTTAATTTAACACATGTGCTGCGAACAGTCAATTCAAGCGGTCAATTCATTTGGTAGGTAGCAGGTATCTCAACTAGGTATGCACTGATCTACGAGTAAGTAGCCGAGACGTTCTAGCCAATCCTGTTAACAGCGTGTTTCACGATTCCATGATGAAAGTCGTCCTAATAGTGGGACAGCAGCACAGTTCCACGCACGAAGGCCTCCGGGTTGACCATTAACTTGATACCCCAAAGACATTAGTTATGGGACTGAAGGCGACTCGTTGGTTACTATTTTGAGAATAATTTTGCGTAAGATCCGCCGCTGCGGCGGACGGGATTTCACGTCACGACGCGGAAGGATCTGCGATAACCGGACGGCATCCCCGCCGCTCAGTCCGAGCGACAGCAACGTCCTGCTTGAAACTACCAACTGGAGCAGAAACCCGCCAACTGGACGAGTCCTAACATTGGTCAGAGTACCTAATAACGTTCTCTTATGACGGGTCTTCTGTAATAGTAATTTTGCTATAATAGTAATATTAATTAGTTATACCTACTTCTAAAAAAAAAACTACAGGATGAAAATAGAAATAGTCTATTTCCACGTTTTTACGTGGAAATAGACTATTTCTATTTCTATTTATAAAATAGAAATTTTTAGAAATTTTCTATTTTTATTTTTATCCCGTAGTTTTTTGCTATGGATTTCCACTACTCCGCCGCAAGTGATTCAAGTTATAGTTATACTTCCATTTCATTTCGCCTATCATTAAACATCCTCTTATGATGGGGGGGTCTTCTGTAATAGTAATTTTGCAGGTGTTTCACAACTTTACGCTACAGTTCTGTCTAATTCATTATCGACAAAAAGGCCTTCATTAAAAAACGCTGCAAATCCCTGCACAACGGTTTATTATTTTGTATAGAATACCCTTCTGTTACAGATCACAGCTCTATGTATAGATAACCCGTCTATATAATATGATATGTACTATTCTATTATATACATACCTACTATGTAGATCGCAGACCCTCCGTAGGTTAGTACCTAACCCCGTACTCGTTACTAGGTACCTACCTAAATCACGAGTTAAATGTTGCTAAAATAATTCTACCGATGACGAACAGTACCTAACAAAATGAAACACACATAATGAAGTTCTGAAAAGAAATTGTTGATGAGGAGTGAAAAAAGTTGCAAAAGTACCTACCAACAAACTCCAGCCCCTTCTACGTAGATGGTATAATGAACCGTTGTGTAATAATTTACCGTTGAGTAATAATTTACCGTAGTAATAATTTACCCATCAATAATACTTCAACGTTTGTCCAAGTTTCACTACCTACCAACAAACTCCAAAAGAGCCATCATTTTTCAAATTAAATAATATCACAGAACAACCAACTCGACTTCATACTCCGCCAATACATATAATCAGGTGATCCCTACCAATGATTGGCCGTATTCACAAATTCCTATTGTGGGCGCGTCTCTGGTTACGAGATTTGGTTTGAATTGTATACAATTTCATTCACACTGGAGTCGAAAATGCCTGTCGGTGCAAACTTCGGGGCCTTACTGTGAATGAACGGCTGGACGTACGATGCTCCGGATGGTCTTAAAAAACTCGCAAGTTCAAGAACTATTTAAAACCGTAAAAATATTTACGTAAAAAAATGGTATACCTAGGCGTTTTGAAAATTTCAACCCCTATTTTGAACCCCTTAGAGATGACTCACAGTAACGTCGAGCTTCGAGGACCAACTAGACGCCGAACGGAACCTATAACCCGAATTTCATCAATTTTTTTTCATGGTAACCAAGAAAAGTGGCCCGTACGGCGGACAGACAGAAATATTTTTATTGCAGTTTTGGATTCTACATACCTTGAAACGTAAACCATCAAATTTTGAGGGGGGGTACGAATTTTTTTTTTTCATGCTCGATTCCAATGGTTCATTATTGAAAATAATAAACCAAAAGTCTGCCAATTCGAGTAGGCAGTATAGCTTCCACACTTGAATCACACGAACGTATAGAACAGTTGGGTAGGTTCATTCTGTGGACAGGTGGAGTATCCATGAATGATTTTAATACGGGACCATTTGATATCCAACCCGCGTGTACCCTCAACATTTCAGCTCTCTACGACTATTTTTAGCTTAGTTAGAAGCGTTACACGGAAATGGTCAACATTCGATGTTCGCGCATGTGCAGACGAAAGTTACAGTACGATTCAAATGAAATTCAAAGGGAACTATCAGATTATTATTCCTGATCGACCCTCCAAGTTTGAACTCATTTCAACGATATTTAAGGTAGTTATGGGCGTTTCAAGCATTTCACGTTTGCGCATGAGCAGACGAAAGTTACTGTACTTTTTCAATGATTCTGGTACGGGACCATCTGTGACCCAACTCGCACCTATCATTCCACGTTTCATTCCATTGCGACAATTATTTGGTGTAGTTATGGGCACTACAAGGAATTGACCACAGACAGACAGGCAGGCAGGCACGGAACTAAGAATGTTCCTTGATGTCTGAAACGCAAAATGGTAGTGGAAATTTTCATTTTTTTAAACTCATTCACGAAATTTAATACTTCCCTACCTTCCGGCAGCGAGGAAGCGAAACCTAGGATTTCAAATCGACATCGTAATTGGTGTCGACAAATGGATATACCTAATAGAGGAACGTACATACCTTCAAAACGATGTTCCAAGGCACAGTAGTAGATGAATATGCTTACCTGCCGTGTAAAAATTACAATAAAGTTGTGAGGTATATGCTCGTCGGTGTACTTTCTTTTGCGAAATCCCGAATAAGTATGGTTGTTGCTACTGGAAAATATTTGCGTCTGACGTTGAAAGGGAAGGAGTTCACAGCTCTGAAACAATTGAATGCAATTGATGAAATGGAGGCAAATGAGAGGAAAAAACAACGTCTCACGCTCTATTCTCTCGCATCAGTGACGATCCCAACCATTAATTCAACTGAGTATAATTACGAATGCTCAAATAATAAAATAAAATGGGATGTTTATATGGTGCTCATTTTACTCTTATATCTTCGAGTGTTCCAGTTCCATGTCATGATGATGATCTCGAAATAGTATATCACAGGTTTATAGGCTACAAGCTGTAAGGAAAAAAATGCTCAATTTTGACGAACGAAGGTTCTTGATATAAAATTCCAACATTACTTCTAATAAACTTGCAACTTGAGATGTCCTGCTATATAACACAGTCTAATTTATGTTCGTCATATGTCATCCTGTATCAAATAGATATAAAATTCAAACGATTATGCAGGCGCCAACGAATCGAAAAGAAGTTGGTCGTCCTCAAACTGAGCGGGTTGAATTCTGGTTCCCCTTGATGTAATTTATTATGATCCAGCTGAAGCTGTGATATAACGAAATTCGACTCATGCCGCTCTGCTGTTTCGATGAAAGTTCTGGTCTGTAGGTTATTTGGTCAAATGACACGCCGCTGGAACGTTCCTTTGGAAATGTCTCCTATTTTTCCTCGGGCCACTCTCAATTTCTGAGCGTATGCAAAAGAAACTTATTTAAATACTCAAAATTAATCATTAAACGCACCTAAATTTTTCAATATTCCTATCTAACCTACCTGAGTTACAGGTACCTACCTACAGTTACCTCAGTTACAAATAGATACTATGTAATTCCTAATGGTGTAATTGTTACATGTTATGTTACATTTCAAGGTAACTTATGGGTTGCCATCCGTCCTATTTCCCTCGACACGTCCGTATTTTTTATGCGTCCAGGTTGTCCGTATTGTAGTTTTGAAGCGTCCAGGAAACGTCCTTATAAATACGCGTTTTGGTTTATTATTCTGTGAATAATACACCTATGTATTCGCTCAGCAAAAAATTTTTATAACACCCCCTCAAAATTTTTTCTTTTCCGTTTCAAGGTGCGTAGATTCCAAAAATGCAATGTCCGTCCGCCGTACGCCGTATCACGTGTACCTACAGGCTTCATTTTCGGTCTAAAAAAGTCGTTCTTTCGCACACATGCTCCATTTGGGCCCTAGTTGTGTCCCGAAACTTTTCAGCCCGATCGGAATATACCCAGGGGTGTTATGAGTGAAAATGTGTATAAAAATAGGTACTTTTTGCGTTTTAACAACATGTTAGTAACATGAGCTTTTGAGGTATCTTTTTCCATGTTTTTGAGGACGAGAAGACCGAATATGAAGTCGATTTTGACCAAAGACGCGGAAATTGAGGTTTTACCAAAGGTTCAGCTCCCAAAATTGGTTTTTTATGAGTCAAAAACCTGGAAAACTGTCTGAAATCACCATCAATGTGTACAATAACATTGGAAAAAGTGTAAACAGGTGAATCAAGACCATTAAATGCCACTACCAATGATCAAAGATGATCTTAAAAAAAAAAAAAAAAAAGCGTACCTATTTCATGTTTTGGGGGCCAAAATTGGTGGAAATCATCAGAAATAGCTATTTCAATCATTCCACATGAAAGAAACAATACATTTAACAGCCAACAAAAAACTCTAGAACTCCAATAGAATAATAAACCCATGTGACAAGGACTTTGCAGCGTTTTTTGTTTATATCTGTGAATAATACAACTATGTATTCGGTCAGCAAAAAATGTTTATAACACCCCCTCAAAATTTTTTCTTTTCCGTTTCAAGGTGCGTAGATTCCAAAAACGCTGCAAAGTCCTTGTCACATGGGTTTATTATTCTATTGGACATATTTAATTGGTCTACAGAAATGTTGGCTGTTCATTTATTGCTTCTTTCATGCGTAATAATCGAAATAGCTATTTCTGATGGTTTCCATTAATTTTGGCCCCTAAAACACAAATTAGGTACTTTTTTTTTTTTAACTATCTTTGATCATTGGTAGTGCCATTTAATCGTCTTGATCCACGTGCTGACACTTTTTCCAGGGTTATTATACAAACAGATGGTGATTTCAGACGATTTCCCAGGTTTTTCACCCATAAAAAAATCAATTTTGGGAGCTGAACATTTGGTAGAACTCAATTTTCCACTCTTGGTCAAAATCGACTTCATATTCGGTCTTCTCGTCCAAAAAAACATGGAAACCGATACCTCAAAAGCTCATGTTACCAACATGTTGCTAAAACACAAAAAGTACCTATTTTTACACACATTTTCACTCATAACACCCCTGGGTATATTCCGATCGGGCTGAAATGTTTCGGGCCACAACTAGGGCCCAAATAGAGCATGTGTGCGAAAGAACGACTTTTTTAGACCGAAAATGAAGCCGGTACACGTGATACGGCGGACGGCGTACGGCGTACGGCGGACGGCGGACGGCGGACGGCGGACGGCGGACGGACATTGCATTTTTTGAATCTACGCACCTTGAAACGGAAAACAAAAAATTTTGAGGGGGTGTTATAAAAATTTGTTGCTGACCGAATACATAGGTGTATTATTCACAGAATAATAAACCAAAATGCAATGTCCGTACGCCGTCCGCCGTCCGCCGTCCGCCGTCCGCCGTATCACGTGTACCGGCTTCATTTTCGGTCTAAAAAAGTCGTTCTTTCGCACACATGCTCCATTTGGGCCCTAGTTGTGTCCCGAAACTTTGCAGCCCGATCGGAATATACCCAGGGGTGTTATGAGTGAAAATGTGGTTAAAAATAGGTACTTTTTGTGTTTTAGTAACATGTTAGTAACATGAGCTTTTGAGGTATCTTTTTCCATGTTTTTGGGGACGAGAAGACCGAATATGAAGTCGATTTTGACCAAGAGTGGAAAATTGAGGTTCTACCAAAGATTCAGCTGCCAAAATTGATTTTTTATGAGGCAAAAATCTGGGAAATCGTCTGAAATCACCATCAATTTGTATAATTACACTAGAAAAAGTGTCAACACGTGGATCAAGACGATTAAATGGCACTACCAATGATCAAAAAAGATTAGGTATTTGAAAAAAAAGAAAAAAAGAAAAGGAGCCTACCTAATTCGTGTTTTGGGGGCCAAAATTGGTGGAAACCACCAGAGATAGCTATTTCAATTATTTCACATGAAAGAAACAATAAATGAACAGCCAACATTTCTGTACGTATGTCCAATAGAATAATAAACCCATGTGACAAGGACTTTGCAGCGTTTTTAAATTTCCATTTGAAAATACTGAAGCATGAAAACGAGAAGCCAAAAACAGTTTTCCTGTTTTGTGTGAGAGCGCGCCTTCTTTTCTCCCCCTTTATTGTCATCGTGTAACCTACCTGGTTTGTCATCCCTCTGAGTCTCATCACCTCACTATCAGACGACGGCTGCCGCCAAGACAAACCAGAACAAACAAAATAATAATAATAATAAAGAAAAGGTGTTAACTATAATAATATATATTGTCAAAACCAATTTCTCACAATCTTGTCCCGAATTTTATGACTTGCACAAATGAAGTCATAGAGTTCAAATTTTATTTTCATACACCGTTTTCAATGCCTCATTTTTTGTAACCGAATTTGCAATTTTTAAACATCGTCAATAAATTAAAGAAGTTACATAGTACTAGCCAAATACATTTTGATATGGTATTTTCAGGTTTTTAGGAAGTTTTTTTCGATTTTTGTTTGTTAAACCTATTTTCAGTAGGTAATGAAACTTTGTAATCAATCAAGAAAACAGACGATATTACATTTTAAATCTTAGTATAGGTATGTTAAAAATACAGGTAAAATTTTCGCGTTTTTTCGTGTATTAGTGGAAATCACCTGATTATATTGGCGGAGTATGAAGTCGAGTTGATTGTTCTGTGATATTATTTCATTTGAAACCTAAATTCATGCGCCATTATAGATTTTATGGAGAAACGACGAAGATTTATGGTTATGAACCAAAAATTGCAACCATGTATCATGTTTCCACGCGACTCTCCACTATGCATTGTGCGCGAAAACAAGCGTTATTGTTTACTATCCATTTATAACATTCATTTATATAGTTATAGTATGAAACTAGGAAATAAATACCAAGAACAAATACGAAATAAATTCGTGATAAATCAAGAGCTTTCCAACGAATGGAAAACGATTTTTGTCCGATGAAAATGAAAGAAGTTTCATTTCCCTAGCAACTACTCGGTTGTACGTGAAAACCATTGCGCGAAAAAAATTGACGCGCAAAATCGACTCGCAAAAAATGCTAGTATACCAGAGCTAAAACATGATACATGTTAAAACATTTTGGTGTTTTACTTTTTAAGGTATACAGAAAATTGTGTGCTAAGTTTTTCTAGTATTTTCTCCTATTTTTCCTCGGGCCACTCTCAATTTCTGAGCATATGCAAAAGAAACTTATTTAAATACTCCAAATTAATCATTAAACGCACCTAAATTCTTCAATATTCCTATCTAACCTACCTGAGTTACAGGTACCTACCTACAGTTACAAGCAGTATTGCTTCTTTTAGTCTTGTCACAACGTATAGCCATATCTCCAAAGATTTAAAATAACCATATTTTTAACATAATCGTTCCTAATGCAGTAACTTGCTAAGGTTTCAACAACAAATTATTTTTGTAATTTACCTATTATGCTATTTTACGTTCATTGGAGCGTCCAAGTTTTTGTCCGCATTTTTGTAGGGTTGGGCGTCCAGGGAAGTCCAGGTTTTCACACTGTGGTGTCCAGGTTTTTAGGACAAGGGCATGGCAACCCCAAGGTAACTACCAAAGTTGGAATCCAAACTGGGTCGATGCTTTTGTCATCCACGCCCACGTACTGATAGGTACGTACCATAGATTTCATGGATTAACTGCTTGACATAGAACGTCTGTAATTTTTACGGTGCCGTGGTTGACGTTCCAAGTGTGAGGAAAATGGGTCAATCAAGAATGCTTGGTCGAACTGTCTGTCGCCAATATTATCTTTCGCCGGTCCTGTAACAAAGCTGCAATAACTTCTCGCGCTGTGAGGGCAATTAACGGTTATTATCTAATTATTTAATTAATTATTAACGTGTAGATTCACCATGAAGTTTCAAATTTAATTCACTCATGAATTGCAACTGTCCATTTCCTGCTCAGCGTTATCCATTTCTTATGTAATTTCATCCGAAACGGATGTCAGGTACTGATGAGTTGGTGGTATTTACAAGCAGGAGTACGAATGGGATGTAAGTATTACCAACCTAATGGTAACTATTTAATTTGTGGTAAAATAATCCTTGGTATACCTGGCAGCGGGGCGATTGGAGACGCGCTGTTTTTAGCTGTATAAAGGAAGTTTAGTTGGTGAGACGGGTAAGTGTACACGACACGGCCCCAGCTTAAATTTTATTAAGTCGATCGAAGGTTAAAAGATCCAATGTTGTGAATCCGGCATTTCCCGGCTCTTTTTCATGGGTCCGTCCTTCCGAAACCGATCATTCCCGTCGGAAATATATTTCCAGCGATGCGGCAAAGGTCGAGATGTTTAAACCTCGGAGTGTGGATAAACGAGAGGTCTTCAAAAACGGTTCCGAGGGGTTTCGGACAGCGTGAAGCTGTGTGGTCGGGAAATGGAGGTGGAACAAGTCGGACCGTCCCATCCTGTCGTTAGCTCGATTTCACGTCAAATCTACTGGGGCCGCTTATTTGTACCATCAGGAGGAATCGAATGACTTGGTGTAAACTGAGTAGCGGACTGGTGCTCTCTCTTTTTGCCTTCGATCTTTAAATACCCTTGAAATTTGGACGCCGTCCATACTGTACTGTCCGTACCATGAACCAAAATTGACGAAATTCGGTTTATAGGTCCCATTTAGGGTCTAGCTGGTCCTCGAAGCTCGGCGTTAATGTCATTTATCCTTAAGGGGTGAAAAATAGGGATTGACGTTTCCAGGACGCCAACCTCAAATCTCAAATCTCAAATTTGTTTACGTTTTTAAATAGTTCTCGAACTTGGGAGTTTTTTGAGACCACCCATTGTACGTCAGCCGTTCATTCACAGTAAGGCCCAGAATTTTGCACCGACAGGCTTCTTCAACAGGAGGGTGAATGAAATTGTATGCATTCAGCCCAGATATCATCGCTAGGGATGCAGCAACAATTGGGAATTGGCCCGAATAATCATTGCTAGGGAGCACCTGATTATAATCACGGATGGCTGTATGAAGTCGAGTTGGTTGTTCTGTGATATTATTTCATTTGAAAAATTATGGCTCTTTTGGATTTTGTTGATAGGTAGGTATTTTTGTAGCTTGAATAAACGTTGAAGTATTATTGTGTAAATTATTACACAACGGTAAATTACAACACAACTGTAAATTATTAAACAACGGTTTATTATACTATCTACGCAGAAGGGGCATCTATACAAGTCAATTATTACAAAACTTCATTATTTACCTTATGCTTCATGAATAACTACAAAGAAATGATGAATGATCAATGATTGAATTATTGAGTGCCGCACATTTGTATGAAACTTTAATTCCCGGGCTGGCTCCAGTACTCGATTTAGGGCTTTCCTGGGGGAGCTCGAGGGTACTGACCACAGAAAACAGTGATCTACGCAGAAGGAGCATCTATATAGGTAAATAATAAACCGTTGTGTAATAATTTGCAGCGTTATTTATTTTTTGCCTGCCAGGGAGTTTGTCGATAGGTACTTCCGTAACTTGAACAAACGTTATCCACCGCATAATTATGAAACTGTAATTGCCCGGCCGGCTCCAATACTCGATTTAGGGCTTTCCTAGGGGAGCACGAGGATATGTAGGTATTGACCACAAAAAACAGTGACCTACGTAGCAGGTGCATCTGTACAGGTAAATAATAAACCGTTGTGTAATAATTTGCAGTGTTTTTAAACTCAATTTTTGACTATTTGGTGCTTACGCACATCATGATCCACAAAAATCGAGGGATACGTTAATTATGGGGCGCTCAATCCAATCTCATTGAAAGAATCACCCACGCTTTCTTTCTTCGTGGCTCACCACAGATATATAAGTAAAGTCTTGGGAAACTTGTACGTAGATTGCGCTACCAAAAATGTGGTAAGAGTACCTAAGTATCGTAAGTATTTTCAGATTACGTATCTAGGGGCGTAAATATACCTCCCTTCCGATACCCGAAAAGTCTCATAATACGAACTCGATTTCACTAAACCATGTGCGTCATTATATCGATGGCGCAGTAACAAAATATCAAGATAACAGTCGTAACTCGTAAAATGAGTTGGGAAACCCTATTTCTTCTTCTTAAACCGGATTGACACGAACTGATAACTCGATATGATATTAAATATTTAATATTATACCTACTTCATGATAAATCCTGAGACCCAGGACTTCGCCTAATAACCATCCGCCGTCCAAATATCCGGATAAAGGCGTGAACGAAAGTGCGTCCCTTACCAGCGAAGATAGTAGATTTCGTTTTAGCAACTTGGTCGTTTACAGACAACTAGTCGTTAGATAGTCAATACCCACTCCTTTTCTAATAGCTAGGTACTAAAAGGCAGATTAAGGGGCTTATTAGGAGATAGTGCAATCTGAGAAACTTTAGTTTAACGACGAAGAAAACGTGATCAAGTCCTCAACGAGGTACATGGGAGACATTAAGACGAATATATGCGAGATGAGGTAATTTCTCTCGTTACTCCGTCATTGAAGAGGAACGTCACTGTAAGTCGAATTATTTCCAAAAGTGGACCATTTAGGGACGTCTTGGCCGTTTTGACTGTTTGACCGAATGTCGTGTTAACCCTCAGCGTAATATATACCACTCACATATAACTTGTAAATATAGATTTAACCAATAAACAAGGAGAAAGGCGAGCAGTGCGACGCCTCGGCTGAAACCCAGAAGGGTTCCCCTCCATCGAACTCCCAACGACTCTCAACGACCGTTGTAGGCGAGGGACGAGGTGGAGGCACCTTTATAAGCCCAGCTCTTCATTCGACCAACCTCGCTCTTACCTACGACTTCTCTCTCACTCCCCTTACGCCTCATGTCTCTCTCCTACCCTTTCGCCTCCCTTCGCATCTGCTGTGGTGGTAACCGCGGGATGCTTCCTCCTCTAACACTCGCTGTGGTGATAACCGCAGGTTGTTGGCATCCTCTTCCTTTAGCGTCTGCTGTGATGGTAACCATTGGGCGTTGCTTCCTCTAGCACTCGCTGTGGTGATAACCGCAGGGTGCTAGAGTCCCTCTTCCTTGGCATCTGCTGTGGTGATGACCGTGGGGCGTTAGCTATCCGAAAAGACTCCTAAGGAGCACATCCTCCTGTCCTTCAACCTACCCAAACCTACCCTACCTCTAGGCTTATGACACCATTTAATTCTCTATTTGATAATCCTACACCACAGAACTAAAATAAATGAAAAATTGCAAATGAATAAACTAATTTCAAAACCCTCCGCTTCACCAATCAACAATTTGTTCGTTCGACCAAATAACTAAAGTAAAATTACGAATCACAGCAAATAGCTCACTCAACAAAATTAATAAAAATAAACCGTCAGTCCGTCTGATGTTAACACGATGTCTCCGATTCTAAACTTAATTGCGTCAATTCTTTATCACTCGGCCATTCATCATGTTTTATAACCAAAATATATGGGACTGTGTATGAAAATTCGAACACGAGCCTTTTAAATAAACTACACTCGAAGCCGAAATGAGAAACCCACTCACCATGTGATTCACATTTCAAAAATACGGCGGACAGACAGAAATATTTTTATTGCAGTTTTGGATTCTACATACCTTGAAACGTAAACCATCAAATTTTGAGGGGGGGTAAGAATTTTTTTTTCATGCTTGATTCCAATGGTTCATTATTGAAAATAATAAGCCAATATTGCAAAATTATTGTGATGCGTAGGGGTTCCCATGATACGCACAATGTGCACACTTGAAAAAATGCTGCAACGGTCTCGATGATTAATATAGTTTTTAGGTGACGACATTCTTTTATGGTTGTTTTTATACGGTGATACCATCTAACTTCACACTTTCAAGTCATATTATAGGGTTTGAACTAATATAATATCGTAGGCACCAGGCTGAACAAAGGTTTCGCTGCACCCTGAAAAATGGCTTGAACAATTTTTGCGCCTCAAAAGCACATCAAAGGAAGTATTAGGCACATATTTTTCAGTATTTTTCTTCATTTGCAGGGGTTTAAACGGAACTTCATTGCTTTGGCACGGTAAGTATCATTCTGTAAACAGCTTCAGAAAAAGGAGGAGGTTCTCAATTCTACCAAAATAAAATAAAAAAGACTGGCTTTTTTTTACTGGATCGATTTCGATGAATCTTTTTTTTCAAACGAAAGAGGATCTCCGGGTGGTCCAATACTAGTTTTTTCAGACAAAAGTAATAATGGGCCTGCGCTAGGCCAATTATAGTTACTCTTCGATTTCTAGTGTTTGACAGACAAAACGTAATTTATTCAAAGCCGATACAAAAAACGCTGCAAATCCCTGCACAACGGTTTATTATTTTGTATAGAATACCCTTCAGTTACAGATCACAGCTCTATGTATAGATAACCCGTCTATATAATATGATATGTACTATTATATACATATTATGTAGATCGCAGACCCTCCGTAGGTTAGTACCTAACCCCGTACTCGTTACTAGGTACCTACCTAAATCACGAGTTAAATGTTGCTAAAATAATTCTGCCGATGACAAACAGTAGGTACCTAACAAAAAGAAACACACATAATGAAGTTCTGAAAAGAAATTGTTGATGAGGAGTGAAAAAAGTTGCAAAAGTACCTACCAACAAACTCCAGCCCCTTCTACGTAGATGGTATAATGAACCGTTGTGTAATAATTTACCGTTGAGTAATGATTTACCGTAGTAATAATTTACCCATCAATAATACTTCAACGTTTGTTCAAGTTTCACTACCTACCAACAAACTCCAAAAGAGCCATCATTTTTCAAATTAAATAATATCACAGAACAACCAACTCGACTTCATACTCCGCCAATATAATCAGGTGATCCCTACCAATGATTGGCCGTATTCACAAATTCCTATTGTGGGCGCGTCTCTGGTTACGAGATTTGGTTTGAATTGTATACAATTTCATTCACACTGGAGTCGAAAATGCCTGTCGGTGCAAACTTCGGGGCCTTACTGTGAACGAACGGCTGGATGTACGATGCTCCGGATGGGCTTAAAAAACTCGCAAGTTCAAGAACTATTTAAAACCGTAAAAATATTTACGTAAAAAAATGGTATAGGCGTTTTGAAAATTTCAACCCCTATTTTGAACCCCTTAGAGATGACTCACAGTAACGTCGAGCTTCGAGGACCAACTAGACGCCGAACGGAACCTATAACCCGAATTTCATCAATTTTTTTCATGGTAACTAAGAAAAGTGGCCCGTACGGCGTACGGCGTACGGCGTACGGCGGACAGACAGAAATATTTTTATTGCAGTTTTGGATTCTACATACCTTGAAACGTAAACCATCAAATTTTGAGGGGGGGTAAGAATTTTTTTTTTTCATGCTCGATTCCAATGGTTCATTATTGAAAATAATAAACCAAAAGTCGGCGCCAAATTTTATTACTAAAAATGTTAACTTTCAAAACCACAAAAAACAGTTTACAATATTGTATAAAGTGGATATTTATCATCTTGTTGTAAAGGGGCGTTTCAGACCCTGGAAGATGAGTATGAACTTGCTATAGGCTTGTAGGCATAATTCCTAGGTAGGTGGGCTTCTTGGAAGAGCAAATATGAGGAGGTGGAGGTGAGGGAAGGAACTCACTTGTTTTCATGGTTCCAAGTACGAAGGGGGAATATACATATTATAAAAACGAATCTCTGTCTGTGTGTCTGTCTGTCTGTCTTCCCACGGCCAAACGGCTCGACGGATATCGACCAAATTTGGCGCGGATATCCAGTAGGCTCCCAAGTTGTGCAACGTCGCATTTTTAATTCCCTGACCATAGCGGAACTATGGTCGACCATGGTCAACTTCGTTAATTGAAATGGTAACCCCTATTTTTTATCGCGTATTCGTAATCTACGTGAAATTCTATCTATGATCGACCCTTCGGACTATCCCCGCGGTCGACCATAGCGCATCCATGGGCCCCTCCATGGTCGAATCCCGAATTGCTCAACGGATATCGACCAAATTTGGCACGAATATCCAGTAGCCTCCCAAGTTGAACGTAGGCGCATTTTTAATTCCCTGACCATAGCGGAAATATGGTCGACCATGGTCAACTCCTGAATGGCTTGACGGATTTTGATAAAATTGGGCACAAATACCCGGTAGGGTATGGGATTTTTCCGTCGTTTGTTGGTTCCACGATACTGCGTACAGCGAATCTCGGATAGCGAGCGAAGCGAGCGGTCAGGCTAGTAACAAAGTAAGACAATGAGAATACAGGTAAAGAAAAGGCTCTCGCACCTCGACCAACCTGCCAAGGTAACTCCTCACCCGCCTTCCCCTTTTAAGAGTCCTAGATCAGTCTCCTTCCCTCTCAACGCGACGACGAGTGGTAGGTCTGTGGCGGTTGTAATTAAAAATTCATCATGGAACAACAATTCCTAAACTGCAATAGGTACATATTCTTGTGTTTTCTCCTCTAATCGCCTTCCACAGGTGTAAAGTGATATATTATGGGAAATACTAATTAGGTATATGGGATTGTCATTGGTCAGCTGTCAGCAGTTTTCACTGCAATTTTTTTGGGTTCTACCTTCTACCTCCTTAACCATCTCCAACCATCTTACACAAGTAAAGCTACATAGACAACTACATATACTACTTTGTTATTTGTATTTACCTATGTATAAGTGAGATTTTCTTTATAATTACAAAGTCGAGTGTAATAAATGCCTATAGGTTCCGATCTGTAGGTACCTACATACATCCCAACCGTTTGCTCTCCATTTAACTGTCATTTTTCTTGGAAATATGTAATCGTGAAGACCAAGTGAATATCAACCTACTAACATGAAAATCAACTTGCTGTATGGGTACATAAATTCGTATGAGTAAAACTGCAACTGTATACTGTGTAGGTATGTGCAGCTATACTAAATATAATTAACAAAATATAAAAAACTATGAAATAAATATAAAAAACATAAATTCTATGTAGCGCTGTACTACAGGTTCGTAAACCCAACCATTCAAACCAGACAAAACTGAAATCATGTTGATGTAGCCGGATGTTAGCTGGTGGTAAGCTGGTTAATTGTGACAAACGGCTTTACTCAATCACTTCGCCCAAGTGATCCACATGAATTGGACGCAGTAAAAAAACACACACGCACCCGCAACACACAGAGATTTGGGCAAAATGAGATTTCCAAACTAAAACCGATAAAAATCATTGTGGAATTACTCACGGGGGAACTTTCGAAAATAAAATTGAGAATTCTATATAGCACTGTAGGTACTACAGGTTCGTAAAATCATCCTGCGGTGGAAAACATCTCAGTGCAACTGAGGAAATCTTTACTGCGACAGTCACTGTAGGCCCAAATGTAATCGATCAAATTTCAGATGATCCCTGACAATTTTAGCAAATTCTGATACAAATTGAGCTAGTTATGGGTGTGACAAGGATTTGGAGGGACTACGAACCAAATTTGTTCAAGTTGCAAAATATTATTAACAATGGGTATTGCGTATTAACCAGTTAAATTACCTGTTAAAAAAAGTATTGCGATGAGCTGGAGGATAAGTCCAATTTTTGGGGAAAATGGAAAACGAAGAAATTACCAAATTGGCGAATTTGAAAAAATTACCATTTCGAACATGCTGAAGTGTCAGTGACTTGAGTAAGGTGAAAATTACAATATTTCAACTTAGGCTAAATGATTGAACAGTACTGCGTCATCTTTTGTGGGTTTGAAATATTTTGGTTTGCTTTTAGTATGTATACTGTGGAGTATTTTATTAAAAATTCAGAATCTGTTTCAAGTGACGTCACCAGAAATTTCAGTTTAGTGGGTTTGGCGTGGTCCCGACGATATAATAAAAATCAGTCATGCAGCATGACTTAATGAGCGAATTTTCAAAGAAATATTCGAATTAATGGCTATGGTTTTGAATAAAGGAAAACTTCGGTCTAAAATTTGGTTTTCTATGTATATTCTCTTCGTATTTATTTTAATTTGTACGTTTTGTCCATCCTGATTCTACCGTTTGTTTATTACGTAATTGTACTAAGTGCTTATTTATTTGATCGCTGTGGGTAAATTCAAGGAGTTGTACTAATCGTTTGCCTCCCCCTTTTTTGCTTCGAACTCTCGTCTTCAATTAATACTTCTCACATTTTTCAATCTGACCACTCTAAGGGGGTGGGGGTAAGAGTTTAAAGATTATCCTAGTTTTGGGTAATTTTTGAGCACTTTAAATGCTCTAATTTAAGAACGGATTTAGATATCTAAAATCCGATTTCACTATCGTGTTCAGCGTGCAAAAACCTTTAAAATGAGGGGTCACTTGTTAGAAAATAACATTTTGGGGATTTTTGGGTAATTTTTGCGCACTTTAAATGCTCTAATTTGAGAACGGATCAAGATATCTAAAATCCGATTCCACCATCGTGTTCAGCGTGCAAAAACCTTTAAAATGAGGGGTCACTTGTTGGAAAATAACATTTTGGGGATTTTTGGGTAATTTTTGCGCACTTTAAATGCTCTAATTTGAGAACGGATCAAGATATCTAAAATCCGATTCCACCATCGTGTTCAGCGTGCAAAAACCTTTAAAATGAGGGGTCACTTGTTAGAAAATAACATTTTGGGGATTTTTAGGTAATTTTTGCGCACTTTAAATGCTCTAATTTGAGAACGGATCAAGATATCTAAAATCCGATTCCACCATCGTGTTCAGCGTGCAAAAACCTTCAAAATGAGGGGTCACTTGTTGGAAAATAACATTTTGGGGATTTTTGGGTAATTTTTGCGCACTTTAAATGCGCCAAAACCCTCCTTAGAGTAGGCCAATTTCGCCCATCTTCGAACTTAGCCTTTCGATTGCCAAGATAGATTTTTTGTGCAAATTTGAGCTGTTTATCTCAATTCTATCGAGAGTTATCGTCTGGAGTGACACATATATAAATAAATATATATATATATACATATAAAAAAGTGTTAAATTTCAGGAATCGTTTTAGAATGGTCTGAAACGGATTTCTATGAAGAAAATTTCCAAAAATTTATATTATTTAAATTTCGAAGCCATTGCAATAGCTTCATTTTCTTTGAAAATTCGCTAAAAATTATAACCTGAAGAGAGAAAAAATATCCTCCGGAGGTGGTTACTACTAAAGAGCTGACTCTTCCCGGTTACTGCCGAAGTGCTCATCCAAGTTCCCGGTAATAAGAGCCTGTTTCTAAACGCAACAACTTTCTATTGGAGAAAAGTCCAAAAAAGGCATTCATCGCATTCCTGATAATTCGTTCAATACACATTGGAGACTTAAGCCACCATGTAATTCCACAATTTTGTAACAGTTGTACCACCTATGATATTTGAGCTAAAGTTTCCCTGTAACACCATTTCAAATGATAATAACAAACTATTCTTGAGAACATGAGTAGTTAGGTACTGATAAAAAGAATGTTGCATATTCAACGTAACCACTGAAAACTTCATAATCTGATTCAGATCCCTCAAAAAGGAAGTTAATTCCTATCACCAGTCAGTTCACGACGTCTGTACTTGAACAGCACATCCTGTATGGTACCAGTGTTTGTTGGAAATACCCACTACAGAAGGTGTATGGTTTATTTTTTCAATAATGAACCTTTGGAATCGCACATGAAATAAGAAATTTTAGCCCCCCTCCCCCCAAAAATTTGATGGTTTCCGTTTCAAGGTTTGTAGAACCCGAAAGTGGAATACAAAAATTTCTGTCCGTACGCCATACGCCGTACTTAGCACTTTTCTTAGTTACAATGAACCAAAACGAATGAAATTTGGTTTGTAGGTCCCCTTTGGGGTCTAGCTGGTCCACGAAGCTCGGCGTTACTGTCAGTCATCTCTAAGGAGAAAATTTTCAGAACGCCTTAGCTCAAAAACTTTCAATAGAAGGGTTTTTTTGCGTTTTTAAATTATTTTTAAGGCGTACGGACATTGCATTTTGGTTTATTATTCTGTAAATAATACACCTATGTATTCGGTCAGCAACAAATTTTTATAACCCCCCCTCAAAATTTTTTGTTTTCCGTTTCAAGGTGCCTAGATTCAAAAAATGCAATGTCCGTCCGCCGTCCGCCGTATCACGTGTACCGGCTTCATTTTCGGTCTAAAAAATTCGTTCTTTCGCACACATGCTCCATTTGGGCCCTAGTTGTGGCCCGAAACTTTTCAGCCCGATCGGAATATACCCAGGGGTGTTATGAGTGAAAATGTGTGTAAAAATAGGTACTTTTTGCGTTTTAGCAACATGTTGGTAACATGAGCTTTTGAGGTATCGGTTTCCATGTTTTTTTGGACGAGAAGACCGAATATGAAGTCGATTTTGACCAAAGAGGGGAAAATTGAGTTCTACCAAATGTTCAGCTCCCAAAATTGATTTTTTATGGGTGAAAAACCTGGGAAATCGTCTGAAATCACCATCTGTTTGTATAATAACCCTGGAAAAAGTGTCAGCACGTGGATCAAGACGTTTAAAAAAAAAAAGTACCTAATTTGTGTTTTAGGGGCCAAAATTAATGGAAACCATCAGAAATAGCTAGTTCGATTATTACGCATGAAAGAAGCAATAAATGAACAGCCAACATTTCTGTAGACCAATTAAATATGTCCAATAGAATAATAAACCCATGTGACAAGGACTTTGCAGCGTTTTTTGAATCTACGCACCTTGAAACGGAAAAGAAAAAATTTTGAGGGGGTGTTATAAACATTTTTTGCTGACCGAATACATAGTTGTATTATTCACAGATATAAACCAAAAACGCGTATTTATAAGGACGTTTCCTGGACGCTTCAAAACTACAATACGGACACCCTGGACGCATAAAAAATACGGACGTGTCGAGGGAAATAGGGCGGATGGCAACCCTAAGTTATCTTGAAATGTAACATAACATGTAACAATTACACCATTAGGAATTACATAGTATCTATTTGCATAGTAGCATTTTTTGAGACCACCTGGAGCATTGTACGTCCAGCCCTTCGTTTGCACCGAAAAGCTTCGTCAACGTTATCGTGAATGAAAAGGTATAAACCTGGCCCAGATATCACTGCTACGGAACACCTGGTCGAGTTGGTTGTTCTGTGATATTATTTCACTTGGAAAATGATGGCTCTTTGGGAGTTTGGTACCTTTCAGGTACGTCACTCGACAGTTTCAATTGTGGAGGTTTTGTAAAGGGAGTAATCATTATTTTTCACACTTGTATTAACATCTTTTCATTAGGTAATGGAGGAAAGTTATAGGTAGTGAAGAAAAATCACACGGTACCTTGCAAAACTGTTTTAATAAATTAATAAAAATTTTACCTAAAAGTGAAAATTGTACCTAATGACTTAAAAGTATTGAAAGAAAAACGGTAACTTTATGAAATTGGGTTAGTACAAAAATAATGAATTATCAATAATTGAAAGTTTTTAACATGGATATGTTTTTGCCCTGGGGGGTCATTCTAAAATTTGCAACCGAAAAAAATGCAACGCTGCAACCGATAAACAATTTGGAGATGTGCGTGTGTAGTTACCGACAATACCCAGCGAAACAATAATGAAATGAGCACAAACCATTTTATTGAACGAATTGGAAGGTAGCGATTGGAAGGTAGCACCTAAAAATGTGCCTTCTAATAATGAAATGATGATGATGATGTTGGAATTTGTTAGATCCGAATAGTGGTCGTGTACGTGAACGTTCTTACGAGAAGGTTCGTCAGGCAGCTACATAAAGTAAGTACCTAGTGAATGTCAGTTAGAATGTCGTCCACTGAACGCTCAAGACGTCTGCGTCAGCGTCGACGAGAAGAACAGGAGCGCGAGGAATTTAATCAATTTTTAATTCACACTCCTTTCAACTCAAGTACAACGGAGGATGAGAAATTTGAAGCATTTCGAAGAAAAAAGAAAGATGATACGAAAAGGATGAACGCTCAAAAGAACTCAGCAAAATGTAAGCAGTATCGGCAGGACCAGAAAGTTCAGAAGGAACGGAAAAGAGCTGTTGAGGTAGAGTTTCCCGCTTTAAACGAAACATGGCAAAAGCTGGGGGAGTCGCTATCTTTGAAAAACATGATTTCGCCTCCGAAATTGCTTCTTCAAACCACGAACTTTTGAAGTTTGATAAACATGAGATGAAGGTGAAGAGGATTGCTACTGCTCATGATGGCGTTGGAGACATTTGTTCGGTTGAGACTACAATTAATGGCAAACGTGCGTTACTCGTTTCTGTTTACATTTCACCAAATAGTTCTGCTAAAGAAATACGGCAATTCTTCGAACTTAACCTTATGGCATACAGGCCTAAAGCTGAAATTTTTGAAGTCGTTCGTGACAACCAATATCATTTAATACCTATGTTGCTTGGTGGCGATCTCAATATTGATTTACTATCGCCCGAGGGAACCCAATTTGTACAGTTTATGCGGGATACGTTCAATTTGGAATTAAATAATCACCCAGCCTTTTCAACGACGATACGTCAAACATGCATTGATGGAATATTCAGTCGCCACATTGATCATCTCGAAACGAAACTATATATTTCTTACTTTAGTTATCATCGTCCGTTATTGTCTATTACTGACCCAATTTCTGTACAATAAATTTTACCAATTGCACTTTTTTCATTATCAATCGATTCAAAATTTTATATCATTTTTCCACTTCATGGAAAAACATTGAAAAGTGGATGTGAAAATACAGCGCCCAAAAACATATCCATGATTCAATGTTTTTCCATGAAGTGGAAAAATTTTATGCATAGAAATCGAAGTTTAGTGTTCTAGTCTAGAGTTTCGTAGTCGGATTCTTCATCCGCACTGGGTTCAGGTAGGCAGTCTCTTACCGCAGTGGATGGCTGAAGGCTCTTATAAAAATGATGGTATTCCGAGAGGATGATACCATCATCGCACATCTTCATCAAATCCTTGAATTTGGCGGATGATATCGGCAGTGCCTTTTGATAGGCATTGACGCAACTGACGCGAGTCATGATTGTCAGAGAGACGTAACTTATAGATACGCCCGTATGTCAATGTGTTAGTTCCGATTGTTGTAGATACGTCTTTAGTACTCTAACATTTGCTGTGTTACTAAGCGACGAAAACGTGTGGGGATTTGTGCTAACTCTTAGTCACTAATCAGGGTATTATTATGAAGCTAACTCGAAAATCGGATTTTTGCAGTTACGTCCGTTTGTGGTGGTGTAAAAAAGTTTTTCCGACGATATTATATAGACGGGTTATCTATACAGAGAGCTGTGATCTGTAACAGAAGGGTATTCTGTACAAAATAATAAACCGTTGTTTTGAGTATCATTCGTCATGAATTTAGCGATTAGATTGATATTTGATCGATTTTGTCCAAAACCAGGAGCGTAGCGTGCCTCTGGTGACGGGGGTACCGCAATGAATTCCACCCCCCCCCCCCCCCCCCACCAACATTCACACTTCCTCACACACTCTAAAAATGTAAATGTGAAGCAGTTCTTAGCAAGCTGTTTGTCAAAGGAATTTTATGATATTATTGATCTTCCAAATTCATTATAAATAATTCATAACATTCCCTTGCAAACAAAATAAAAGGTTTATCGAACTACAGCCTGATAACCATTGGTACCTATTGTATGTTTCAACAGTGAAATGCCGAGTGTACTCACGGTTACGTTCCTTCACAACTCTCTTGAAATCAGGCAACGCTGAGGTTGACCGGCCGGCTCTGATGTGTCGTTCTTTTCGCTAAAACTACGAGAACTAAACGAACGCCGAACCACGGAACAATTAACGCAACAACTATCCATTTTAGGAGGAGACTAGGACACTAGGAAAGATTCGAATTCAAACAACTAAACCTGAAATTAGGAACA
The DNA here is from genome assembly GCA_954871275.1 of Leptopterna dolabrata. Classification (NCBI taxonomy): domain Eukaryota; kingdom Metazoa; phylum Arthropoda; class Insecta; order Hemiptera; family Miridae; genus Leptopterna; species Leptopterna dolabrata. The sequence continues at coordinate 11,644 of CATPAC010000028.1, read as the reverse complement.
ATTATTGTGAAAACTACAAGTAATAAAATTATGAGAAAACAGGCCGTCGTAAGAATAGCTTCCGAAAAGCAAAATGGATGACAGTGACAAGTTGTCCAAGTTTTTTTCTCGAGTTTTTAATTGATAGCTACAATCGATCCATACGCCAGTATCCCTCCTCACCAAGATTGGATACGCTGGATATTTGCGCTAGCCCAACTTACTAACACAGTCTCCTGAAGATGTGTAAGACACTCACTCACACACGCAAACACACACACACATCGGATTCTGGGCCTCCGCAGACTGGTAGCGGTACCCCAGCGACCTTGAGATTTCAAATATTCGAAACCTGCCGAAAACCATATGATTCTGATCGACTAATCGATACTTGGCCGTTTTTCGTCCATGACTGGCAGACATGGAGGTTGGAGGATAGTTCATGGAGGGAGAGTCATGGAGGATGGAGTTATGAGTGGACAATTCAAATTGCTACCTACCTACGGAATGTAATTTTTTTCATTTTAGCGAATTTTCAAAGAAAATGAAGCTATTGCAATGGCTTCGAAATTTAAATAATATAAATTTTTGGAAATTTTCTTCATAGAAATCCGTTTCAGACCATTCTAAAACGATTCCTGAAATTTAACACTTTTTTATATGTATATATATATATATGTGTCACTCCAGACGATAACTCTCGATAGAATTGAGATAAACAGCTCAAATTTGCACAAAAAATCTATCTTGGCAATCGAAAGGCTAAGTTCGAAGATGGGCGAAATTGGCTTACTCTAAGGAGGGTTTTGGCGCATTTAAAGTGCGCAAAAATTACCCAAAAATCCCCAAAATGTTATTTTCCAACAAGTGACCCCTCATTTTAAAGGTTTTTGCACGCTGAACACGATGGTGGAATCGGATTTTAGATATCTTGATCCGTTCTCAAATTAGAGCATTTAAAGTGCGCAAAAATTACCCAAAAATCCCCAAAATGTTATTTTCTAACAAGTGACCCCTCATTTTAAGGTTTTTGCACGCTGAACACGATGGTGAAATCGGATTTTAGATATCTAAATCCGTTCTTAAATTAGAGCATTTAAAGTGCGCAAAAATTACCCAAAACTAGGATAATCTTTAAACTCTTACCCCCCCCCCCCCCCCCCACCCCCTTAGAGTGGTCAGATTGAAAAATGTGAGAAGTATTAATTGAAGACGAGAGTTCGAAGCAAAAAAGGGGGAGGCAAACGATTAGTACAACTCCTTTACCTACTGCACTCTCTTGAGTAGGTAAGTCAAAAGTCCTAACTACCCTATCCTACCTAATATGAACCCACAGCGATCAAATAAATAAGCACTTAGTACAATTACGTAATAAACAAACGGTAGAATCAGGATGGACAAAACGTACAAATTAAAATAAATACGAAGAGAATATACATAGAAAACCAAATTTTAGACCGAAGTTTTCCTTTATTCAAAACCATAGCCATTAATTCGAATATTTCTTTGAAAATTCGCTCATTAAGTCATGCTGCATGACTGGTTTTTTCGTGTAGGGTAGCGCCGGTACCCCCGGTACCCCTGACGCTACGCGCCTGTCCAAAACGCCTCCCAAAGTTTGGTAGTGGATAGCGAGATGCTCATTGGTTTTTAGCTGTCTGAATGATTTTGGTTTATTATTCTCTGAATAATACACCTATGTAATCGCTCAGCAAAAAATTTTTATAACCCCCCCTCAAACTTTTTCCTTTTCCGTTTCAAGGTGCGTAGATTCAAAAAATGCAATGTCCGTCCGCCGTCCGCCGTATCACGTGTACCAGGCTTCATTTTCGGTCTAAAAAAGTCGTTCTTTCGCACACATGCTCCATTTGGGCCCTAGTTGTGTCCCGAAACTTTTCAGCCCGATCGGAATATACCCAGGGGTGTTGTGAGTGAAAATGTGTGTAAAAATAGGTACTTTTTGCGTTTTAGCAACATGTTGGTAACATGATCTTTTGAGGTATCGTTTTCCATGTTTTGGGGGACGAGAAGATCGAATATGAGGTCGATTTTGGCCAAGGAGTGGAAAATTGAGGTTGTACCAGATGTTCAGCTCCCAAAATTGATTTTTTATGAGGCAAAAACCTGCGAAATCGTCTGAAATCACCATCAATTTGTAGAATAGCACTAGGAAAAGTTTCAACACGTAGATCAAGACGATTAAGTGGCACTACCAATGATCATGGATAATTTGAAAAAAAAAAAGATCGTACCTACCTAATTTGTGTTTTGGGGGCCAAAATTGGTGGAAACCATCAGAAATAGCTATTTCAATTATTTCACATGAAACAAACAATAAATGTAGGTACAGCCAACATTTCTGTAGAATAATAAACCCCATGTGACAAGGACTTTGCAGCGTTTGATTTTGATGTAGCTTTTGGTGAACTGAACATGATATTAGATAAATAACCTAATGCAATATCGGAAGAATTTGAGACGCTTCAAGACAAGTTGGAGCCGTCGTACACACTCGTCATTTATTACCTATGTATCTATCTTCATCAAATCGAATCAGGAAGTGAAATTCGTTCGAAGTTTGAGGAAATGTTTCATAGTGCAAATGGCGAAGCTGAGGATGCGAGTATTTTGGAGGATTGCGCACGTCGCCCTCTGCCGCCAAAAGTAGGTAGGTACTTAAAGAATGGCTCGTCGTCTCATGGTAGGTACTCAGATGTCAAAGTTAAATTGCCTCAACTGAGCACTCCCTTATTTTTCAGGGAATTATAAGTAACTAGCTGGATGACCCGTGCGTTGCACGGTGAACAGGCAGAAATTCAGTAGGTATATTAATATTTCACCTACCCACCAGGCAACAATCCCTACATCCTCTTATAACGGACGAACGGTTCATCGTACAGAAATCGTTATGGTATCGTTGGAATCTGCGAGAAAATCTGTTTCTATCAAATCCTGTTTCGTCCGAAACCGCTTCCAAAAGTCACGCTCGTAGTTACGGCGAAATGTAAACATTCTATCGTCGAGTTTACGACGAAGGAGATGGATATGGAAAAATTCAACTGTCGTTACCCGCCGGCGAGAACGCCGGAAAAAAACCGCAATAAGATCGTTCAGTCGTTTGGCCATCCACTCAAGACATATAAATTTCGCGTTTTACATATAAGAAGATTGTACTCCTTTATGGATTTTTTTGTTGACATAGGAGATCCGAAGTTTCCTGAAATCCAGATTCCAAAATATCCAGATCCATAAAAGACAGGGGGAACGAAATAATTATTGGAAAGCTGATTGCAGCTGATTCTGTTTCAAAAAGTTTCAGTTTGCCCACACACAAACTGATAGTTTGCACCTACGCCATTAATCAACATTTTTTAATCAATACATTTTTTCTCGAAATTTCCACAGTAGATGTCTAATGTATAATATACTTACTGCTTGTATCGACATTCCATCCTGTCTACAAACTTCAAAAGATCCTAGCAGTAGTGGGACAGTAGCTGCGAAAGCATCATAAGTATCATAACTATTCATGGACAGTCTGAAAGAAATTTCCTTAGGGACCTACCTACCTGTCATTGTTGTGTGAGAAACTGTCTTTGTTATTTTTTCTACATTCTTTTCGACTTGGTAGGTACCTCTGAAAAACATTCAATGCCGACCCTTAGCTGCTTTTCCTTGGCACAAAGAACAATCTCACATTTCTGGTGTCGCAAGTCTCATTTCCTTTTTTCTCACGACCTTCAACCTGAATCATGGCAGTGTTCAAGAATAAAAACGGAGTTATTGAATGGTTTCTATTTCCACTAATAAACGAAAAATACAATGTTATACCGGTTTCGGTGATCAAATCATCGTATATTGGGCGGTCACGGTATTGTATTCGGGCTGATCTATAGTACATCTAAGGCTGAGATTCTTCGGTTTGTGAAGTTGGTGTGTACTGAATTGAGGTTCTAACGAAGTTTCAGCTTTAAATTTACGTTAAAATTTTGTCTAAGATCGTCGTTCTTCCGCACACAGTTTGGGTACCCATTTGGGAACACATTTGCGTCCTAGTTGTGCTCCGAAGCTCGGGAGCCCGATCGAAATACACCCAGAGGTGTTGGGGGTGAAAAATGGGTGTTTCGAGGGGTTTTGAGGTTTTAGTGAACAAGAGCTTGTGGGGTATCTTTTAGCGAATTTTCAAAGAAAATGAAGCTATTGCAATGGCTTCGAAATTTAAATAATATAAATTTTTGGAAATTTTCTTCATAGAAATCCGTTTCAGACCATTCTAAAACAATTCCTGAAATTTAACACTTTTAGCGAATTTTCAAAGAAAATGAAGCTATTGCAACGGCTTCGAAATTTAAATAATATAAATTTTTGGAAATTTTCTTCATAGAAATCCGTTTCAGACCATTCTAAAACGATTCCTGAAATTTAACACTTTTTTATATGTATATATATATATATATATATATGTGTCACTCCCGACGATAACTCTCGATAGAATTGAGATAAACAGCTCAAATTTGCACAAAAAATCTATCTTGGCAATCGAAAGGCTAAGTTCGAAGATGGGCGAAATTGGCCTACTCTAAGGAGGGTTTTGGCGCATTTAAAGTGCGCAAAAATTACCCAAAAATCCCCAAAATGTTATTTTCCAACAAGTGACCCCTCATTTTAAAGGTTTTTGCACGCTGAACACGATGGTGGAATCGGATTTTAGATATCTTGATCCGTTCTCAAATTAGAGCATTTAAAGTGCGCAAAAATTACCCAAAAATCCCCAAAATGTTATTTTCCAACAAGTGACCCCTCATTTTAAAGGTTTTTGCACGCTGAACACGATGGTGGAATCGGATTTTAGATATCTTGATCCGTTCTCAAATTAGAGCATTTAAAGTGCGCAAAAATTACCCAAAACTAGGATAATCTTTAAACTCTTACCCCCCCCCCCCCCCCCACCCCCTTAGAGTGGTCAGATTGAAAAATGTGAGAAGTATTAATTGAAGACGAGAGTTCGAAGCAAAAAAGGGTGAGGCAAACGATTAGTACAACTCCTTGAATTTCCCATTTGACATATAATTTATTGTTATGATACCTTCATAGATAGACAAGTACCGGCCCACGTAATACTAGAAGGAAGACGAAAGAAAAAATCTATTTCAAATTATTCAATTTAGGTACTAACAGTAGGAGGAAGAAGGTTAGGTAGGTATCTTATCAATTTATTATCAGTATCATACGAATATTTGATATTCAAAGGTAGGTAGGTACTTAACATGATAAAAATAATATCAATGAAGAAGGAAGGATCTACCTACCTAGTAGAGCAAATCTTGAACTGGTTTTAGATACCAGGCCTGAAATCGTAGTCAAGAGGAAAGGCCATTCAGAAGGAACAAGGAATCTACTCATAACAAACGGTAGAATCAGGATGGACAAAACGTACAAATTAAAATAAATACGAAGAGAATATACATAGAAAACCAAATTTTAGACCGAAGTTTTCCTTTATTCAAAACCATAGCCATTAATTCGAATATTTCTTTGAAAATTCGCTCATTAAGTCATGCTGCATGACTGGTTTTTTAGCGAATTTTCAAAGAAAATGAAGCTATTGCAATGGCTTCGAAATTTAAATAATATAAATTTTTGGAAATTTTCTTCATAGAAATCCGTTTCAGACCATTCTAAAACGATTCCTGAAATTTAACACTTTTTTATATGTATATATATATATATATATATATGTGTCACTCCAGACGATAACTCTCGATAGAATTGAGATAAACAGCTCAAATTTGCACAAAAAATCTATCTTGGCAATCGAAAGGCTAAGTTCGAAGATGGGCGAAATTGGCCTACTCTAAGGAGGGTTTTGGCGCATTTAAAGTGCGCAAAAATTACCCAAAAATCCCCAAAATGTTATTTTCCAACAAGTGACCCCTCATTTTAAAGGTTTTTGCACGCTGAACACGATGGTGGAATCGGATTTTAGATATCTTGATCCGTTCTCAAATTAGAGCATTTAAAGTGCGCAAAAATTACCTAAAAATCCCCAAAATGTTATTTTCTAACAAGTGACCCCTCATTTTAAAGGTTTTTGCACGCTGAACACGATGGTGGAATCGGATTTTAGATATCTTGATCCGTTCTCAAATTAGAGCATTTAAAGTGCGCAAAAATTACCCAAAAATCCCCAAAATGTTATTTTCCAACAAGTGACCCCTCATTTTAAAGGTTTTTGCACGCTGAACACGATGGTGGAATCGGATTTTAGATATCTTGATCCGTTCTCAAATTAGAGCATTTAAAGTGCGCAAAAATTACCCAAAAATCCCCAAAATGTTATTTTCTAACAAGTGACCCCTCATTTTAAAGGTTTTTGCACGCTGAACACGATAGTGAAATCGGATTTTAGATATCTAAATCCGTTCTTAAATTAGAGCATTTAAAGTGCGCAAAAATTACCCAAAACTAGGATAATCTTTAAACTCTTACCCCCACCCCCTTAGAGTGGTCAGATTGAAAAATGTGAGAAGTATTAATTGAAGACGAGAGTTCGAAGCAAAAAAGGGGGAGGCAAACGATTAGTACAACTCCTTGAATTTACCCACAGCGATCAAATAAATAAGCACTTAGTACAATTACGTAATAAACAAACGGTAGAATCAGGATGGACAAAACGTACAAATTAAAATAAATACGAAGAGAATATACATAGAAAACCAAATTTTAGACCGAAGTTTTCCTTTATTCAAAACCATAGCCATTAATTCGAATATTTCTTTGAAAATTCGCTCATTAAGTCATGCTGCATGACTGATTTTTTTATATGTATATATATATTTATATATGTGTCACTCCAGACGATAACTCTCGATAGAATTGAGATAAACAGCTCAAATTTGCACAAAAAATCTATCTTGGCAATCGAAAGGCTAAGTTCGAAGATGGGCGAAATTGGCCTACTCTAAGGAGGGTTTTGGCGCATTTAAAGTGCGCAAAAATTACCCAAAAATCCCCAAAATGTTATTTTCCAACAAGTGACCCCTCATTTTAAAGGTTTTTGCACGCTGAACACGATGGTGGAATCGGATTTTAGATATCTTGATCCGTTCTCAAATTAGAGCATTTAAAGTGCGCAAAAATTACCCAAAAATCCCCAAAATGTTATTTTCTAACAAGTGACCCCTCCTCATTTTAAAGGTTTTTGCACGCTGAACACGATGGTGGAATCGGATTTTAGATATCTTGATCCGTTCTCAAATTAGAGCATTTAAAGTGCGCAAAAATTACCCAAAAATCCCCAAAATGTTATTTTCTAACAAGTGACCCCTCATTTTAAAGGTTTTTGCACGCTGAACACGATGGTGAAATCGGATTTTAGATATCTAAATCCGTTCTTAAATTAGAGCATTTAAAGTGCGCTAAAATTACCCAAAACTAGGATAATCTTTAAACTCTTACCCCCCCCCCCCCACCCCCTTAGAGTGGTCAGATTGAAAGATGTGAGAAGTATTAATTGAAGACGAGAGTTCGAAGCAAAACAAAACCATAGCCATTAATTCGAATATTTCTTTGAAAATTCGCTCATTAAGTCATGCTGCATGACTGGTTTTCTACATTTTTAGGGCGAGAATATCGAATATGAAGTTGATTTTGACCTAAGAGTGAAGAATTAAGGTTCTAACGAAGGTTCAGCTCCCAAAATTCATATTTATGAGTCAAAAACCTGGGAAATTGTCTGAAATTACAATAACTTGTATAATAACACTGGAAGTAGTATCAACATGTGAGTCAAGAAAATTAAATGGCACTATCAATGATCAAAGATTATTTGTCAAAAATAGGAGCCTAATTCGTGTTTTTGGAGGCCAAAATTGGTGGAAACCATCAAAAATAACTATTTCAATTATTGCATATGAAAGAAACAATAAATGAGCAGCCAACATTTCTGTAGGTATGTCCGATAGAATAATAAACCCACGTGACCAGGACTTTGCAACGTTTATTCTTGGAAATTGGTTTCCACATTTCATCGCGAGTGACTATTTACTTTGTGCTAAATGGTGTTATTAGTTCTGCAAATAAGTAGGTGTGTACCATCCTACTACATTAGTAACTACTACATTCTTCCATAACCTTCACCTAACGAACCACACCTTCACCCAACAACAAGCTACCAACACCAAAGAATATAAATACTTACATACATTAATGAATACCTAGATCCGTTGAACGGATCAACAACGATGATTTTGACACAAAGCGATTGATTGGTTCACTGTGACGAGGTTCCATGAAAATTCTGATGTTCTTTGCCTTGATCTAATCACAAATCTTCATCATTTTTCACAGCTCCGGTATGGTCTAGTGGCTAGGATACCTGGCTCTCACCCAGGAGGCTCGGGTTCGATTCCCGGTACCGGAAGATTTTTTTTTCTGTAGCTCACTTGAAATTGGTACCGACGTTTTCCATGTAGTTAGTTTTTGGTTTATTATTTTAGATAATGAACCTTTGGAATCGAGCTTGAAACATTTTTTACCCCCCCCCCCCCTCGAAATGTGATGGTTTCCGTTCCAAGGTAAGTACGTATAATCCGAAAATGGAACGCAACAATTTCTGTCCGTGCTACCACGAACCAAGGTTTGTAGAATCCAAAAATTGAATACAAAAATCTCTATCCGTACGCCATACGCCGTACTTTGCATTTTTCTTAGTTACCAGGAACCAAAATTAATGAAATTTTGTTTGTAGGTCCTGTTTGGAGTCTAGTTGGTCCGCGAAGCTCGGCGTTACTGTTACCCCTTACAGGGTGAAAAAAGGGGTTGAAATTTCCAGAACACCGTAGCTCGAAAACTTTAAAAAGATGGGTATGGTTTTTTTACGTTCTTAAATTAATCTTGAACTAAAGCATTTTTTGAGACCACCCAGAGCATTGTACGTCCAGCCCTTCGTTTGCACAGAAAAGCTTCGTCATCGTTATTATGTGAATGAAACTGTATAAACCCGGCCCAGAAATCATTGCTACGGAATACCTGGCTGTATGAAGTCGAGTTAGTTGTTCTGTGATATTATTTCATTTGAAAAATGAAAGGCTCTTTGGGATTTTGTTGATAGGTACTTTTGGAACTTGAACAAACGTTATGCTTCATGAATAACTACAAAAAATAACTAATGACTGAATTATTGAATCTCGCGCATTTTTATGAAACTGAAATTCCCGGGCCGGCTCCTGTACTCGAATTAGGCTTTCCTGGAGGGGGGGGGGGGGAGCACGAGAGTAGGTTTTCACCACAGAAAACAGTGATCTACTCAGAACTGGCGTCTAGACAGGTAAATAATAAATCGTTGCGTAATATTAAATAATAAAGTGTAATATGAGCAACAATAATATCATTTCTTTTGCGTTTTTAACTTACATGTTTCTAGTTTCAATGTTCTCGTTAGATATGTTACCGATAGGATATTTTAAATTGCATGTTATACACCACTAGTAGGTAGCAGTAGCGGTGCGTGGGGTCTGAAAACGGTGGGGCACCGGACCAGGACACAAAACCAACAGATATGTCCACAAAATACCCCAAGGCAACAACACCCTTCCCTTATTTACTGATAGCAGTGATATTCAGCAAAGCTTATCTCTTTTAATCAACACTCTATCGTCGTACGACAACGTTGACAATTTCTACTGCAAATTAGCCACCGAATTCATGTGTTACGAAAATACAGTAAACTAAAATACAACAGAACAATGACCAGTCGGCTGGTACCTACCTGAATCTTGAATGGAGAAGTAATTGACTAGAAGCTAGGTAGTTATCTGTGTGTTGACACCGATCAATCCACAAACAGCAAACGGGACAAAACGCGTGTAGGTACTGCAAATACAAATCTCGCAAAGTTTGACGCTAAAAAATTGAAAGCTGACAGAGAAAGCGAATGTGATAACAAATCAGAAAACAAATAAGAAATAACTGACAGAGAAAAACAAATCAGAAGAAGCATCTCATATCAAGATGACAAATTGAATCGAAGTATCGAATCGATTGTGGAATGAACGATTTTGGGATTGAAATCAGATTCTGTAGCAGTGGCCCAAGCTGAGCTTGCAGGGATGGACCACCTTTCTCGGTTGCCATGGCGACACCAGGTCCCAAGACCTGCCAGTTTCAGGAGCCTAGGTTTCGATTTCGATTGCACGACATCGATTACTGTCACTATAATCTTATAACATAGCTGTGGAGATACAGGAAGCCAACATGACGGAACCACATATTGAATATCCATAGCCAGAGAACTCTGCCGAGTTGCTGTTGAACTTTGTGAAAAATGCTAGTAGGTACAGTTTATGGAGGGAAATTCAAATGCCAACTGAACACGTTTTTTATTACTCAGTGTTTCTGGGTGCCGGGGCAGTGGCCCAAGTGGCCTTATGGACGCAACGCCCCTGGCAGGTAGGTACCTGGGTAATGTTATACTAATAATTACGAGGATTTCATAGGTTAGTGACTGAATTAATCTTATCTCTGGTACAAAATAAAGGAAAGCTGTCATTAACGGCTTAAAATTGGGTTTCACTTGAAACATTTCGATAGTGGAAGAAAATAATTTATTTTTATTTATTATAAAGTGTTCCTTGAGTTATTAGGTATTAGGAAACGATAGGCTAGGATGTGTTTTATAATCGACCCCAAAAATTGTCCTCACGAAAGTATTCAAACCGTATATTGTCTTAGTTTTCTCTTAGCTTCGTCGCAGACAGATTCGCTTCGAAATAACTCAGTCGCGAAGAAATCGTAGAAACCCATTTCAAAGAAAAAAAAACCAGTCATGCAGCATGACTTAATGAGCGAATTTTCAAAGAAATATTCGAATTAATGGCTATGGTTTTGAATAAAGGAAAACTTCGGTCTAAAATTTGGTTTTCTATGTATATTCTCTTCGTATTTATTTTAATTTGTACGTTTTGTCCATCCTGATTCTACCGTTTTGGGTTTTGGGTAGGTTTTGCGCACTTTAAATGCTCTAATTTAAGAACGGATTTAGATATCTAAAATCCGATTTCACCATCGTGTTCAGCGTGCAAAAACCTTTAAAATGAGGGGTCACTTGTTAGAAAATAACATTTTGGGGATTTTTGGGTAATTTTTGCGCACTTTAAATGCTCTAATTTGAGGACGGATCACGATATCTAAAATCCGATTCCACCATCGTGTTCAGCGTGCAAAAACCTTTAAAATGAGGGGTCACTTGTTGGAAAATAACATTTTGGGGATTTTTGGGTAATTTTTGCGCACTTTAAATGCGCCAAAACCCTCCTTAGAGTAGGCCAATTTCGCCCATCTTCGAACTTAGCCTTTCGATTGCCAAGATAGATTTTTTGTGCAAATTTGAGCTGTTTATCTCAATTCTATCGAGAGTTATCGTCTGGAGTGACACATATATATATATATATACATATAAAAAAGTGTTAAATTTCAGGAATCGTTTTAGAATGGTCTGAAACGGATTTCTATGAAGAAAATTTCCAAAAATTTATATTATTTAAATTTCGAAGCCATTGCAATAGCTTCATTTTCTTTGAAAATTCGCTAAAAGGAGTTATTGAAAAATAGTCTATTTCCACTAATACACGAAAAAACGCGAAAAATACACTGTTATGCAGGTTTC